>MQRK01225242.1:0-14951 GCA_001938485.1 Girardia tigrina
GTGCATGAGCACTTTTTTGATATTCTGCTTCCTTGTACCTTTAAAATCAATGTGCAATATGTGCAAATTTGCACATTATGCTTATTATAGAGAAGAGTAATCAATATATGATATTTTGATTTGCCCATTCAAATAGATAATCAAAATGTGCATCAGACACACGATATCGATTTTTGACCCTAGTACTTTTAAAAAACTGATGTATTGATTTTTGCACTTTTGCACATGTGCAGCTTGAAAAGCACTGTGCTAGCACATTAGAAATGTGCGGCACAATGTGCACTATCGATTAGCACTTTAAAAATATCAATTAGCACATTTGGACACTGTGCAGTGATCGATTAGCACTTTTTTCTACGGTCCTTAGTTACGGGGTCACGGTTGCTATGGGAACGGGAACCGTAACCATGGTTACAACCGCCTTGGATCACTGTATCCGTTGCTAATTAAAAACGTCCCTTGGTTACCGTTACCCTGGGAACCATGACCTTTGTTACCGTCACCAAGTGAACCGGAACGGTTGCTAAGGTGATCGTGACCGTTGCTATGGTGATCGTGACCGTTGCTAGGGAACCGTCGACCAATCAGAAGTGTTTTTAGGTAATCGCGACCGTTGCTAGGGAACCAGGAACCAATCAGAAGCGTTTCTAAGGTGATCGCGACCGTTGCCATGGTAACCCCGCGTGGTAACTGGTTACGTAACCATGGCAACCACGGTAACTAGGGACGACCCCCCCCGGGGGGGTCTGGTGTCGGACATACATTTTTCCCCCACTTATTACATGTTATAATTGTGGGAAAAGAGGTCATACAGCAAACGTTTGTAGATTTAATACCAGATCTTCAACACCATCGCCACAACGCTATAGAGTTAATATAAATGGCCAAATTCAATGCGAAAAATGTAAAAAGTTTGGACACCTAGCCAGAACTTGTAGATCAACTGCAAAGTAATATTCACCTTCAATTTTGAAAAAAACAAATAAAATTCCAAGAAAAAACAGCGGATGTTAATTGTCTATCATCAGATGATGATGGTGTTAACAATACAATGAAAACTGAATTTGATGAATTGAGAACACAATTTGACAGATTATCTGTTCGAATGGGCGATACTAAAAGTAAATCATCGATGTTAATAAAATCAGCTAGTAAAGATGAATCAAGGAAAAGACATAATGAAATAAGTAAAAACGCAACTGAAATTATGATTGATGACAAACGTGTATGTACAAAGGTTGATGACTTAGAATTAGATAAAATACGAATTCTTATTAATAGAGTATCAAATCAAGTAGAATTGAGTAAAGAAACTGTGAATAAATTATTTAAAAATATTGGAAAAATCTCCAAAATCAGTTCAAATAAAGAGAAAAAGGAAAGTTTAGTAAAATTATTGTGAAATCATTTATATAATAGTGAAAATTCTAATGTTAAAGCTAAGGAAATTTTCGGAAAAGAATTGAGACAAAGCTTAGTTTTTGAAAAGTTGCCTATTATTGTTAGTAGTTGTGGAAAAGAAATTATTGTAGTTGAGTTATCGTTGCAGATTAAGGTTAAAGATTTAATGGAGGAAGTTATATCAAAAATGGAAAGTAAGAATATTATGTTAACTTTTAATAATCAGATTTTAGAAAATGGAGAATATTTAATTGATTATGGCATCTTACCTTCTCAGAAAAATATAGCTGATGTTAAAATACAAGAAAAAAGTCTTGAATTAAAATTGGAATTGGAAACAGAAACTCGTATAAAAGAAATTACATTGAGTCTTATTAATGAATTTAAGAATGAATTCTACAATGAACAAAAAATTATGGAGTTATTAAAAGAAATTGATACCTTTACAGTCTCAGAAATATTAGTAAGTCTATTAAAGCCAATATAAGTGGCACGAATACATGAAGTAACAAAATTTAGTCAAAAAATAAAAGAATTATTAAAAAAGTTTGCCATGTATTATAGAAAAGAAAATTTGAATATACCAAAAATGTATTTGGCTTTGAATATTCCAGGAAAAGATGTAGTTTACCTAGCTGAAAATTGGTGTACTAAAGTAAAAAAGTTGAGAGAAAAGATTGAAAGTTTAATTAAGATATCCGGATCAGTTAAATTGTTTTATAGAAATCAAGAATTAGAAGACGAGAATTATATTTATGATTATGGAATTTTAGATGGTGAAATGAACCAGATTCAAATTTTTGTAGTTGACGAAAATAATGCCACAAATAAGGAAATTAATGATATTTATATTACGAGTAATTTGATGTACATAATCTAGATGTACCTCTTTCAGTGGATAAAAATATTAAAATTAAACCCTCAATAGAATGGGACAATACAGACGTTGAAGAGGTAGAAGATAATATAAAACAAGAAAACGTAGCAACAGTTCAAGAGTTAATAACTCCAAAAATTGATAAATTATTTTTGCAAAAAAGCAATCAAAGACATTGATAGTATTGGTTCTGCAAGCGATTTTGTGGCTGCGGCGCGCCGGCAACGGGGAGTGGCTTACGGGACGCGGGGAACTCAAAAATCGACGCTCACCACTGTCAAATATGTCAGCTAGTATAATTTCTCCTTTCTCCTCAATGTCGAATTCGATTTCTTTCTCTGTTATAACCCGTGGCTTTGGCCCGATCAGGTGGTTCTCCCGTCTCTCTTGCTGATCTAATTCGATTCTCCAATTCCTCGTCCAAAAATTCCCGAATCGTATCGCGTTTTTAGCTGGCATAAATATTCTAACATTTCTAATACGAGTCTGTTCATCGGCCACGCCACTGATGATATCGAGTTTCAGAGTGACTGTTATTAATACGGCTTATTTTTGTTGATACTGATTTATTTTGCAAACTTTAAATGATAGCTGAATCAAAAAAAGTTCTTTGGGAGGAAAAGGTTCACACTTGTTTTCTCGACAAACTCGATTTGACTTTCACCTCTCCATTGCTGATTAGTTCAAATAAAAAAAATTCAAAAATTCTTTACGAGTTAAAAATCGAGGTTACGATAATCACTCCCAATCGAAGATCGTTACACATAATTTTCCATCTAATTCACCTCAATTAAAAAAAAATAATAAAACTAAACCAACATTAAAATATTAGGGATCATATATCCAAAAATGAGAATCAAGCAGACAAAAAAAATAATAATGAGCAAATGCGACGCACACCAACATCATTGAACACAATTCACCTGAATCACTAATCTTATAACGCACGCGACATTAAACTGGCAAACAACAGGCATTCTCGTTAGATGGTCAGAATTCTGTGTAACTGTACATCCTCTAAATAAGGGCACACTACTGATTCAAAGTCCACAATAGTGCAGAGAAAAATCAAAGTCCGCAACATTTGCCATATATCAACCTTCAAATATACCTATAAACTGTAAAATGTACCTCAACAACAACAACTGATGGTTCAAATACAACTCAATATCGATTTTTGAACGAGCAATATCTGTAATTTTAAAATAACAAACTATGAACCATCACATTTACCTCAACAACCATCAAAATTGACATATCAACAATCAAAATACCTTACCAGCCATATCATCAACCATCACATTTACCATATACCTTATCAGACATATCATCAACCATCAATTATACTTTCCCAACCACGAAAAGTACTATATCAGCTATCAAATATACCTTAACAACCGTATCATCAACCATCAAAATCACCTCATTAACAGCCATTTCGACATGTCCTGTAAAAATTCAATTCCTAAATAATTTTTCTTTAATTTTAAAAATTCAATTATAAATTATTTTTAATGAGAATTTCCGTTGATAATTAAATTCAATAAACATTATGATTTTTATTTTAAAAAGTGTTACAAGATATACTAAAATTTTCTTTACAATATTCTTTTACTTTGAAACTGTTACTATAATTGTGATTTTTTAAATCTATTTTTTTTATAAAAGTTCTTTCAATTTAATTATTAAAATATTATCATTACACTATAATTTTTATAAAACTTATTTCATTTTAATTAGTAAAAATATTATCTATAAACTTAAATTTTTATATATAATTTCTTTCAAAAGCTCTTTCAATTTAATTAGTAAAATATTATTTTTTTATTTATCTCAAATATAATTATGATTTTTAATTTAAAAATATCAAAAATTTACAGTTCACCAAAAAGAACCCCTAACAATGTCAATTTAATATAAATTCGATAATTAAAGAATAGAGTTAGTTAAATAAACGTATATTAAGAATAACATACTACACAAAAGAAAATTTTACATTTTGATTTATTTCTGGATTCGGCTGATGGTGGTTCCAGAGGAAAGTTGTAATATCGGTATCGTCAACTCGGTGTTAAAATTTCTGAATATCGCTAGACATTTTAGTTGTCGTCGTCGTGTTCAAAACGCAAGGTGCAGCTTTGTTTGGTTCTCAAATTGGTTCTTGGAATTAGTTCTAATTTTTGTTCTTTGGTTCAAATGTTTTTTTAATGTTAATGTTAGTGTTCTGCTTGTTGGTAAAATACCGGTTGCATTTATAACAATGTTTGTTCGTGATTTTTTTGATGCGAATTAGTGTGTATTTGTTAGTTGCATCATGATTCGTGGTTTGCTACTTTTTACCACTTTTATTGGTCAATCAAGCCTGGTCTTTTCAATTGAAAGAGTGTCGTCTGACTACTGCCTTTATCTAGTCGCATCTGATTACTCATGATTATTCATCATGAATAATCGCATATGACCGATTTTGAAAAATACTGTAAAATCCCGAGTATAAGCTGCAGCTTATTCGTGTAAAAATAAGACATTTTTGCGCTGCAGCTAATACGATGCGCAGCTTATATGACTAAAAATCATTTACTAGTAATTTGAAAATAAACTTTTTTTATTTATTTACATGTACATCCAAATTTTCAACGTCACACTCTTCAAAACCATCAGTATTTTCATCCTCAATTACAGTGAAATTTTCTAGTAAATTGGCAAATTCAGGAATTTCTACAATACTTGGTCTGCACCTATTCACTTCAGTTTCATTCCCTTTAATTTCAAGAACATCATCTTCACCGAAAGAAACTCGGAAGCCATTCAAAATGGTTGAAATATTTATTTCTTCCCAAGAAGAGACAATCCATTCAAAAATAGTATCCCAGTCAGCGGCTTTCATGTTGTTTGACTTAGTACGTTTGATATTCTCATATTCATTGATGATCCAATCCTTCCACTTCTTGCGCAATTTAGATTTGAAGGAACGGTTAACAGTGAACCTATTTATCATTGTCTTATTGGTTAATTTAGAAGAACCCGGAACGAGGTAAACCTTCCCCTTTATTTTCTTTTAGTTTTATTTTTTTAATTTATTTAATTTTGTTCTAATATTAATTAACAGTTTTACTATTAATGATAATTTATGATAATTGGCTGTGATAATTATTATTTATGATACTTCAATAAATGTATTCTCAACTATTTCTTCTTGATTATTATATTATGATTATTTTCTTATTAATATCCACATTAGTACTCCACATGACAACGAAGAGGGTTGTAGGGGCGATCCGCCGTTGCGGTAGTCTTTATGAGGCGAAGAGAAAGTGAAGGAGAGTTAGGCGATGTCTAAAGATAGAGGAGCGGAAGGAACTCGCGTCAAATACGAGCGCAGAGTTAGGGCATAGCGACACAGGATTTCCGCATGTCGCTGTGTAGGGGTCGGAGCGTCGTGTAAATATGTATAGTCAGAGATTTAATTATTAAGTAAACTAAATATAATGAAGTATATGGAGTAGTAAGCTACTTGAGTGAATATATGAGTTTCAATTATTTTCCATTGTTCATTAATTTTATTTTCGAAGTGTTTAAGTTAGTTATTCTTGGTTCTTTTATTTTATTAGTTATCACTAATTAGATTATTAACCATTATTTATTGATTCTTTCCTTTCGTTTCGTCGGAGAGTTTATTATTAACTGCTTATTATTATTTATTTCTAAGTATGAATTACGTTATTGATCATTAATTGATATTTACTGACAAATTAAGTTATTTATTAATTTCATTTCATCCAAATAAATTATAGAAAAATCCTATAATTTTTCTGGCAAAATTTTCCTCAAATTTATTTTAAATAAATCTGTCAACATCGCTCGTTAACCGTTTATAGAATCTTTTTTATTAATGTTCGAGAATGCACCGCTCTTATTAAGCAACACATTGATATTTTTTTATTAAAATTTAAAATATATTTCAAATAACTACAGACAGATTTTTAAAATACAAGTTTATTAACATGGGATGGATCAAGATTGGAAAGACTTTTACTTAATTTCTAATTTAAAATTATTTGTATTAAAAATCTAGATTTTATTACATAAAACACATTTTATATAATTAACTAGTTCGAACTAACATAATTAATAATAATTCTAAATTCCCCCAAATAGTTTAAGTACAACAATAATAATTTAATAATAATTTCATCGTAAATAATAACTAAATTACTGATTTGAATAAATTACTACTTTGAATAATTATCAAACTCTAATATCAATATTTTAATTTTAAATTTTCGTTCTTTGGTCAATTTTACATTGCATAAATTAATTAAATTAATTTTTTTTCAAAACAAAGACTTTTACTTAGGTTTCATCGTTTTCACTATATTTCATATTGATTCCGTAGACCGAGTATTGGAAATTGCAGAAAACTTATTAGTAGAAAGCGTACAATGATTCGTGTGACAGTGGGTTATCATCGGATACCTTTTAATTGGCAGAGAAACACTCGGATCCTCAAATGATTGCCACTGAAGTGCAGATCATATAATGTTGGAGATAATGCTGAAACAATGGCATATTTCTTTTATGCAAATAAAGATTCTCATACTTTGGCATCCTAACCTCTATGTTTCTACTCAGGGTTGCACACAATAATCATCGATTTGTTTTCCCAAAGTGCTTATATTTTTACGTTCCGTGTTTTTCATGTTTCCAGAAGTATCATAAAAATATTTAACATCAATTTGTGCTTAAACATGTTTTGCCGGGAATTAGGCCGGTAAGAGAAATTCTGAATAGTGTTCAATAAAAATTTGGAAAATATTGCTTTCAGTGATTAAAATATAATAATTTCCAATTCTTTCTTCATTGTCCGGTCATATAAAACGATTCAAGATTTCAAATGGTCAGGCAATAGAAAATGTTGTAAATAAAATTTGATGGAAAATTGTTTCAATTTAAAGAAGTGATGTTAACTCAACTGTCTTTATAAACATGCTAATGATATAAATAATATGGTATAAATATCCAGTGATTAAGATTTTGCAAGGTTTTGAGATTTTTGCAAGACACTCAAGGTTTATTATATGTATCTGGTTATTGGTCTGATAAAATTAATAAGAATGATTTAGAACTTTGTATAGTGACAGAGAGTTATGAGTTCTAAAGTTTTGAGAAATATAAGTAAAATTATTTAATTTTATTATTAGTTACAATTACATTATTTAAATTTAAAAACTATTTACATAATTTTAGAACACATCAAGATTATGTAATTTGTATAAATTTTATTATTCCTATGTATCAATAAATTTTAGTTTTCCTTAATTTTGAAATATTTTTCATTTTTTTGTAATGTTAATCTTTACGTCTCCCTTTGCATAATTTTATGAAAAAAATTAATTTTTTTACATAGAATTTATATTTGATTAAAGTTTCAAATATATATATATATATATATACTTAGGAATAAATTTCTCATTCTAAAAATGAAATGAAAACTTCTAAAATCGATAAAGAAATACAAACTTTATCGCCTAATTTTATTCAAATATCTGCTTTAACAACATAAATCTAGTTGTAAACTAACACCTCAGATTCATAAATATCTTGGAAAAATACAAATGGAAATTCAAAGGGAGAATTTCGTCATTCATACACTTCTCTTCAATCTAAATCTCTCATAAAGAGGCAAAAAACAAATATAAAAGGCACTTTTTTCATCACAATAGTCACTAATTCTATTTATACCGTCTCTTGAATATCGTTAATCTTAGTCCGATTTTAAGATTTTTTCTTTTGCCTTCGGATGACGTTCTGTGCGTTAATTACTTCAACCTAACTGTACGGTTAAATTAAATTAAACAAAATTTCTGGACAGATAGATGAAACTTTTAAATTTAAGCTAGTTTAAAACAAAAAGTAGCTTTGAATTCAAAGACATTATATTTAATATGACTGTTACGAGGGAAAAGGAACGGATGGTATCATTTAATGTGTCAAGTCTGTTTATAAATGTTCCAGTTAATGATGCATTGGAATTAGTAAGTTTTTGAGTGATGTAATATGTAAAGCAAAAGATTTTCAGTTGAAGTCCGAGGGGCTTATTAACATTTGCTTCTAAGAATGTATCAGATGTGTTTGATAATAAGTGGTATAAACAAATAGATGGAGTTGAAAAAGAGTAACCTTTAGCGCCTACTGTTCATCCATTTTTATGCAAAATGGATTCGTTCACAGGCAATAAAGCTTTGTTTTATAAGTGATATGTGGATGATGCTTTCTTAGTATTTAGAGAGTAATCTCATGTAGAACTGTTTTTGAGTCTCATGAATGAGAAGCATCACAATATAAAGTTCACAATTGAGACTAAGGCCAATTACAGAATAGCTTTACTTGATGTTCTGTTTAAAAGTATGAATTAAAGGGAGCTAATTATTTCAATGAAAAAAATTAAAATTTTGTGCTCCATCAGAAAACAATATTTTTCTTCCATGTAATACATCTCGTTTTTAAAACTTTTTTACTTGAAAACATATTGAAATCAACAATTATAATTTAAATAATTTAACGACTAATAAAAAAATTTACCTGAAATTTTGATGCAATTCTCAAATATGCTATTAATGTCACTTTCCATATTTTGCCTTTATAGCCCCACGAAAAGTTCAATAGATTGAGCTAATGTGTTCTTTACAAATGAATAGGCCCAAGTAGCGTGATAAAAGTTTCAAAAAAGTATAACCCATGTCGTAAGTTTTAAAATACGAATTTAAGAACTACACGCTCGTTTAAAAATCGCTAAACGTTTAAACGTCTTAAAAAACGAAAACGTTTAAACGGCCGTTTAAACGCTAAACGTGCCCACCTCTAATCGGTTTTGACTTTGATCTTTGGAAAATTCTTTAAAGCTGGATTTGCATACAACTTCACATTTTGGACAGATGCAATATTCAATTCAACAAAATAACAACAAAAATAAATATCTGTTACTTTGAAGTTCGTTAACTTTTAATGTCTATTTTGCTTGATTCACAGACGAGGCCCTAGAATCGGACAAGATTTCCTCTTCTTCGTTTCGTAGGACGGAATTTAAGAATTGGTTGGGACCAATGATTTAAAAGGAATTGTACTACAGTATTAGACGATTTATTCCATATTAGTTTGAATCTGATGAACTAATTAGTCCACCGATGATCAAGTGTACGGAAAATTTTCTTTATGCAGATATTCAAGGAAGCTTAATTCGCAATTATTTCTGATTCGGATTATAATAATTTCTGATTGATCCATCGATCATTTCGAATTGCCCTCAGCAATTTAATTATGATCATTCGTTTTTGGGATATTTAACAGATAATTAATGAGGGGAATTTTTTTCTCTCTTTTCTTTTTGTCATTTCCTTTTTTTATAAAAGAAAATAAAATTATATTTCATTCGTATGTCCTCGATTTTCCTTCCTCTAAGAGGACTCTTTCGGTTGACGTATAATCATTTTCAAAATACAAAAACAACAAATAAATAAATATACTGGGGTTGAATAATGACACAAGAAATAAAATAGCAGATGCGTGTGGTTTATCAACTGTTACATTGGCATAAAGGCTGAATAAATAAGAAAAATAACAATAAGAAAAGTATGTACAATGATATAGTTCGTTCAGTATACCGTTGATAAACCACAATTTTCACAATGATCACCGTGTCACTACTGATGTCATTCAAATATCGATGTCCGCAACATATGGTATACTGCTGGATCTGTGCATTGAGCTAGATGGAAGTGGGTGCATGAAGCAATGGCAGGAGCTCCGCCCGCAAAATGCTACTTATATATCCCGCAAAATTCCTAGTGAGTTTCTTGTAGCTTTCAAAGAACACATGCAAGTCCTTTTAAAAAACCAACTGAAACCATTCAATACTGGTGTGCCTGATCTGTCTGTCATGACCGATGAGGCGACTGATCTGCGATGAAAAATTACTCTGTCAGTTTGTCTTCGTTATCTGGACCTTAATGGTGAGCCAAAAGAAATCTTTACAAGTTTGCAAGAGTTGGAAAATACAGAGTCAACTATAATAAAAGAAGGGATTCTGCTCCCATTCGAAAATCTTGAAGTCCAATGCCAGCATGTAAAGGAGCTGTCCTGTGATGGAACCAACAATATGTCTGGTAAGCAAAATGGAACATAATCATAAATGATCAAATACCACACTAAAGATGCAGTCTACGTCCATTGTGTAAATTGCATCACATAAATACATGGACATAAAGAAAATGTTCTCTGTTCTTAATAGTCTTTGGCGGCTACTTTATAACAGTCCAAAAAACAATCGTAAATTCAAGGCTGTACAAGAGATCCTATATGGCCGCCAAGTGGAACTCATACGAGCAGGACACACAAGATGGACATCACATTATTAATGTTTCAGCGTCAACCAAATGTCTGCATGCTATCATAGTTACTCTGCAAGAAAATCATACCAACAGCGGTGATTTATTCTCCGAGGCTAGTCGCCTTCTACTGACACTTCAAACTTGCAAAGGAAATAAAATTCTTAACGCCTGAAAAGAATTCTTCAGCCTCTCTCAATCTTGGCAAAGCAACTTCAAACTGTGAGAGTTACAATTGCCACTATGCAGGAGATAGTTGCTACTGCACGTTGAACTCTGACTTAAATAAGAGATAAACCACTTTATGAATATGATGTCACTCTCTTCCTTCAATCGCATTCATTAGTACTTGTTGAAGACAAAAATTCAAAGGAAGATAGATTAAGCACAAAAGTGATTAATCCATTTATTGTATGTTTATTTGAAAGCATGGATTCCAGATTTTTGGATAAGGTGATGATCATGTGCACATCTACATCTATCTTTGATCCGCACCAAAATTGTACAGATGTTCTAAATTCTCATGCTCTATAAATAAAAAACATTTAAGTTTCAAAGTGGATTGGTGTGGAAGAAGTTCAAGAGCGTTGAGATTTTTGATTTTTTCCTTTGTTTGGGTACGACCATTTGGAACCAGCTCGAAATTCCACCGAACACACAAAAATGCCTTCCTTGAGAAACGATCTTTTTTCGCTACCGGTTTCGCCATTTGTCCGGGGTCCAACCATTGATTTTGTTAGTCTGGATTACTGAAGTAAACCCACTTTTTATAGCAAGTTACAATTCGACGGATGAAACGGTCATCGCGCGGATTTTCAAGCAATTTTTGACAAGTTTCGAAATGCTTTTCGGCTTGAATTTGAGTCAATTCATGAGGCACTTCTCGACATCGTCTATTGACCTTGCCAAGAGCGTGAAGATGTCGTACAATGGATGTTTGAGGAATATCGAGTTCGGCCGACAATCTGCCAGTACTTATTGACGGATTTGTCTCGACGGCATCACGAATTGCTCCGGAATCTACGGTGATAGATCGGCCTGAACATGCATTGTCTCCGAGGTCAATGTCGCCTTCGTTGAACCTTTTGAACGAATTTTGTGCAGTACGATTTGAGACCACATTATCGCCTTCAACTTCGCATATCTTCTTTGTTGCTGCAGTTGCGTTTAAGCCCTGTTTCCAGTAATGGTGTAAAAAAACACGAATTTCAAAATTTTCCATAATTTTTCTAAAAGACCATAAAAATTGTATTAACGACTAATTAGAAGTTTTAATATATATTGTGATAGAGCAGTTCAAGAGCTTTAAAAACATATAACACATGTATATAAAATATCTTTATTTGGTAACAAGAAACAATTGAACAAAAAGACGTAGAAAATACAAAAAAACTTTTGGTTCACCCTAATAGAAATTTTAAAAAACTGTTTTATTAAAATCCTGACGTGCTGTAGCAAATTGCCGAAAAACATATATTTTATGCCTATTTTCATAATCTGTTAAATTCTTTCATGGGTACAGTCATAAAGTTTATTATATTGTATAGTGTATTTATTCAATACAATTATCTTGGCATATCATTTTATTCATGCACGAAATATACATTATCAGTTAACAATAACCTAACCTTCACCTTTATTTATCAATTTGGCGTAAAGTAACATATTTACTCATTTTCTTCATTTTGTCGCGGTCTGTCCTAGAGATGTACTCGAAATAATTACATATTAGTCGGAACTGCACTTCAACCCTGTAGTTTATATAACGATAACCTAGTACAGAAAAATCCATGCATCACATATATCAAAACAACGAACAGAGTTTAAAATACATATATTTGATTGATCAAAATAAATTATAAAAACGAAGTCCCGAGATGATTCTTTCATTGTTGCGGTCCCGTAGTCTCTGTATATCACGATCCTCTGCAAATATCCCTGGCACTCTGGATTTAGTACATTGTAATTGTCCAGAAAATTAATAAAAATACCTGTGGTGCATATCCTTGGACGAAATTGGTCATCCGACCTTTTCCGAGGATCCAAGAGCAATGTCTACCAAGATCCGCACCATAGGTCATCGTCTAAATTTTCGATGTCTCAGAAAGCTGCCCTGAAATATTGAAATAAATTAATTAAAAACTTACAATGAATGAAGAAGTGGATTTTAAAATAGAAATAGACTGATCATTCAGTCTGAATAATCGTCGGTCACCTGTTGATGAATTTGCACTGCAGAAGTGAAACATCGTGGATCTATCTGATTCTAAAGTTCGAAGGATGTGTGCAACGCCCACAGTTTGGAACTAATATAAATTGCACCATCTCATCACAAAAAAATATTACGACGACAAAAATTATCGAAACGACAACAAAGATTTAAACCAAGGTTAACAACTAAAGTTTGAAGAAAATAATACGAAAGTTCTCCAGAACGAGTCGACCACTGCATACAAGACTTCTGAAAGAAGAATAATTTGAAAAATAATCAGAGCAGCGAATTCGAACAGCGTTACGAATCAACATTTTATCAACGAGCAAGCGTTGAGCACAGTATCTATCCCAAAAGATTCTGAGAAATTAGACTCCGGAGCGATAGACCTATCTATTTACATTACCAACTATAATTAACTTTGCCTAGATCCGTTAAATCCTATTATATATAAAGCTACTCTACTGTTTTATCCTATTTACACGGCTCATACACCCCCATTACACCTCGTCGACTTCTTCGTTTTCCTTTATACTGCTTAACACTTGTTTACTCTGTCTCCAGAACTTATTTGTCCTCTCATCCTTAAGTCTCCTTCGCTTTACTGGGTATTCATTACCACACCTACACGTTGACACTATAACCCTGGCCCAGAGTAAAAGAAAAGTCATTAGTATAATCATAATAAAATAATAGTAAAGCATGTTACGGAACAACGTATCAAATTTTATTAATAAATAAAATAACGATAAAATCTAGTATAAAAAATTGTATTTAAACGTGATAAAAAATGATAGTACATAGGGTTAAATAAAAAATATAAAATATAATTATTAATCATGAAACGTAAGACTACATACTTGATAATAATTTTTCGAAAATCCCAGTAATTGTAGAATAATAATACCAACAGCGCTAGTAGATAAATAATAAATAAAATCTGAAAAGTTGTGTGCTTGTAAAGAGTATAAAAAGGCGTGTGTTAAAAACTTTGTTCAAATTTGAGTGTGTGTTTGTGGTTTTGCTTTGTTATTTATAATAGAGTGATTCTCTACATTACCCGAATGTATCTGGTTTTTCAAATGCCTACCAAAGATAGGCTCAACTGAGCAATCATTTTATCTGTGATTAACTTAATATTTTAATGTCCCCGCACTCCTCCGGACTGGTGTATCAATGCGTGGCTTCGTTGAAAGTTGGTTATTTATTACCTTAATATTTTGTGACCTACGCCTATCTATTTCAGGCACGCGATCAAACGTACCTAAACAATTCATTCCAGATAAGTCAGGCATGATGAAATTGTAAGTTTTTATTAAGTTATTTAATGTCATTTAATTTTATTCCAGGGCTACACAAACACAAAGGCTACAAATACGATCTCCGGACCCGGAAGGATACCAGTGACACTACGACGGCGACGGTGGGGTTTCTCCAAAGGTTTTCTATTTATTCATTTTTGTTTGTATATTTTTAATTTCATTACAGGCACGGAATTTTCCAATCGTAACAGTATATTGAGAGAGTTGATGATATCCGGACAAGGCCGAAGGGAGTTAATAATTCCGTGATTGTCGATAAATGCTCCAACCGATCAGAAAATAAATGCTTGCACAATTCCGAGGGACAGCTGGCGTTGAAAATCTTACTTGTCACTAATATGTACGCCAGGTGCGAACGAGCCCTTATTGTTGTATCTCAGCAGAGGTTCTTTTTTTATCTTTATCTGGTTTTTGAGCGTCAAATATTTGTCCCGCCTCGACGTTAAAATGACCAACATCAATTAAATTTTGAATATCTTTACAATCATCATAAAGATGAATTTTAAAGTGAGCTCGATTGATAAGATCGAAAGACAAGTCGTGTAAAAAGAGAAAACTAGTTTCGTAACCTTTTAAAATATCACTATGGCTTAATATCAGTATGGCTTAATATTTTCAAAAATTTATATTGTTTCAAGAATACTCTTGCAAAAGTGACAGGAATAATTTCTTCATTGAGTAAATCTTGGAAAATAATTTCTTTTATTTTACTAACTTGAATCTCAATTATCAAATCCATCAACATTAACAATTCGGCA
>MQRK01225243.1:5713-18258 GCA_001938485.1 Girardia tigrina
TTAAAAATACTATTATTAATTTGAGTAATGTAAATTTATCTAAGGATGAGATCGATATATTAAAATATGGACCTAAACATTCAATAAAATCAAAATTTGATAAATTAAAATTTCAATCAAAGGTTGAAGCAATATATGGCTATTATTTATCTAATATTTCTTATTTTCATAGTTTTGATTTCGGATATTTTAAGCATGTTTTGAATAAAAATACTTCAGATTATGTAAATAAAAATTTTAAGCAAAATAACAAAGATTGATTTTAAAAAATCTATCTAAGAAAAATATTAATTGTACCTTATTCTGAAGGATTTAAAAACTTTAAAAATGCATTGTTAAAAGCAACTAACAATGAATTAAATTTAAAAATTATATCACGATCTCATAAAATTCAAAATATTTTCAGTAATAAATCTATTACACCTTTAACACTTTGTTCTGATATTGTTTATGAATATAAATGTAATGGGTGCGATGCCACATACATTGGAGAGACTGTCCGTCATCTCAGTAAACGAATTCAAGAAAATGGTCGAAAAGAGAGTAAGAGTAATATTGCAGAACATAGGAAAAAATGTAAATGTGATGTTAATTTTGAAAATTTCAAAATTCTGTGTAAGCATTTTGACAGTTATTGGGAGAATGTCGTGTGAAGAATTGTTAATTAGGTCACGTTGCCCTAAAATCAATGTTTAATCGGCAGTCTCAACCAGCTTATTGAGAATTTTTTATTAGCATTATTTCATGCAATCGATTACATAATCGTCATTTTTGTATTTATATACAGGTGAATTGATTATTAATTAGTGACCTGAAGATGACGATAGATCCGTCGAAATATATTGTCTTAAAATATATTTTTAAATGTATGACTTTGGTTATAAAAATTAAATTAATTAATTTAATAATATGAAAGTTTCCAAAAATACTAATAGTTTGGGAGAGTTCGCATTTTAATTCACATCATACAAGCATACATTTACATTAAACATTTAATGCAAACATTTATAATTTCAGACATACCTTACATCCCCTCTCTTTAAATGGTTTCAACCATTCTACATTTCTTATCAATGTTCTACCGTCTTCAATCTGAAGTTTATAACTTCTGTGATGGAATTTTTTTGTAATTATAGCCGGACCAATGTATTTGCACTTTTATTCATTGTTTTTGATTTTATTAGCACTTTTCTCCAATATCGAAATGTCTTATTGTTGGATATCTTTCACCTATATTCTTATCTTTGTCTTTGATGTTTTTATGGCTTCTTTCCTTGCATCGTGACTAACAGTATTATGATTTATCCACCAATGTTTGATCTTCCTTCCAAAAACGATTTCAGCTGGTGAAACTTCTGTGGTATTCTGAATAGTTCAATTTAACATAAACGTTATGTATCCCAAAAATTTCGTTTTACGTGCTAAGAATTGACATTTATCTGGGTTTATTCTAAAGCCTGATTCCTTTATTTTTCTCATGACATTTTCTAATCTTCTTAAGTGTTCTTCCTTATTTTTTGAAAATATTAAAATATCATCCAGGTAAACCATAGCCTCCTTCCATTTGATATCTCCTAGAATTTTCACCATCAATTCCTGAAATGTTGCTGGGGCAGCTGCGATTTGAAATGACATACTTTTGAAACTATATTGGCCGTCTCTGGTTGAAAAAGCACTTTTAAGTCTTGATTCCTCCTCAAGCTCTACCTCGTAATAAGCGTTTCCTAGATCTATTGTACTAAAATATTTTGATCTATATAAAGTGTTCATCATATCGTCCACATGTGGAATAGGAAAGGCTGGTCTTAATGTAATTTTATTAAGTTGCCTAAAATCGATACATAATCTAATTTCTTGTTTATCCTTTTTCCAGACGCACATTAGGGGAAAATTTCATGGTGAATTGCATCGAACTATTATTTCATTTCTTTCTGAATTTTTAATCACTTCATCAAGTTTACCTTCGAGATGTTATGGTTGTACATTTTAAAATTCTAGGAAAACTACCAATATTTAAACAAACTGTCTTTTATCAAATTTATAAAAATTAAATTAATTAATTTAATTTTATGACAGTTTCCAAAAATACTGATTGTTTGGGAGAGTTCGCATTTTAATTCACATCATACAAGCATACATTTACATTAAACATTTCATACAAATATTTATAATTTCAGACATACCTTACATTATTATTATGAAATATTATTATTGATATTATAATTGAAAATAAACTTGTTTAATCAATTCGAAAGTTATTGATTTAATAAATATATTGATTTATTAATAAATTGATTTTTTAAAGATTTTCTGGTAAAATCAATAAATATAACAGAAATAGCTGTATGCAATTGAACTTAAAAATCCGAATACTCAACAATAATACATGACTCTATAAGTCCCCGGACTGACACATTTATGATCTCGCTGTGGAAGTTATCTCATGCTTTCTGTTGAGCTGCATCTTTGAAATGAGATGCCAAAACTCCATTACATTATAATAATTTTTAAAAGTTCTGTAAGTTCCAGTGACACATGTATTATAAATTTTCGATCAATAGATAAAACTAAATTTCGGATCTTGATAAAACATTGTTATCTGATTGGAAAAATACTGTTGAGGGGAAACTATGGTTTCAGAAAAGTTATGGAGATTCTGCACCTGGGAAGTCCACTATTTTAAAGATTGATTTATAAAATTTTAATGTGGTCGTATGATTACCGATGATGCTGAACGCCCAGGTCGCTCAAAATCCACTGTTATTCCGAAAACCATAAACAAATTTACGACATAGTATTGAAGGAATTTAAAGTGAAGTTGAATGTGATAGTCGCCATCTTGAAAATATCATAAGGTAATATCTGTACCGTTTTACACTAAAATTTTGGCATGCGTAAGTTAATATCGAAATGGGTTCCGCATTTACTTACATCAGATCAACGATAACAAGGCATCGACGATTTTCAGTGTCATTTAAAGCTATACAATAGAAATAAAAAGGATTTTTGCGTCGATTTGTAACAATAGATGAAACATGGATCCACTACTACACACCCAAATCCGAATTTACAAGCAGGCAAAATACACAAGCAGCCGAATTTTGGGCGTTCATAGTAATTTGTTTATAGACTACCTGCGCAAAGGTCAAACTATTAATAGTGAATATTACATGACATTATTGGATCAATTACGTGTGGAAATCAAGAAAAACGACTTCATTTGCAAAAGAAAAAAAGTGTTGTTTCACCAAGACGATGTTCCATCATAAGTCGATTAAAACAACGGTTAAATTGAAGGAATTATGCTTTTAATTGCTTTCCAATCCACCTTATTCACAAGATCTGGCCCATAGCAACTACTGCATTTTTTCAGACTTCAAAAAGATGCTCCATGGTAAGAGACTTCGCTCAAATCAATAAGTTATTGCCGAAACTTAGGCCTTTTTTGAAAACAAAAACAAATTGTTCTTAAAAAGGGCATTGTAAAGTTAAAGAAACGTTGGAATGCATCCATTACTCTCTAAAGGGATTATGTTGATGAATAAAGTTTCATTTTTACTAGTATCTTTGTTTTTCTTACCTAGACCAGGGACTTATTGAGTCATATGTTAAATGTGACTTATTTATATTTAAAATATAGAAATAGATAAAATTCTAATTTCGATTCTTTTAATGTTATAATCATAAACAGTTTACTAGTAAGATTTTATTAGGAAAAAGTCTTAATGTGGTTTGACGTGTATATGAAAATAAATTTACAAACTGCAAAAAAAGTTTGAAAATTATTAATGACCAGCTTGAACTTTCTTTTATTAATTTTAATCAATTTATTATTTAATCTAATACAAATCTGCTTGATGAAATTGTTTTAACAGTTTATTTTGTTTATATGAAGTTTAATTTAAAAAACTCTGTGATTTAGATTGATATTAAAGAACATAAAGATCGTTACATCCAATTATGAATACAACGTCAAATATAGATCAAACACACTGTGATTGAGACAAATGAGTCACCACAACACGTCATACAATTTATATATATTTCAAATATAAATATATGAAAACTAAATTCTATCCAATCAATATGAATTATTTGAATCTTTTAGTAGATAAAATATATAATTATAGCCAAATACAAAGATTCAACAGACATGATTACTAAATTTTATATTTCCAATAATTTTTATTTGCAGAAGTCTTTCATAATAAAATTTTTATTCTTATTACATCCAACGGAATACGTACACAGTGATCCTCCTGCCCAGTTGGAAAATAGTGTTCGTGTTTTACTAACGATATTTGATAGGATTTGTATTATTAACCCGATAAAGTTTAAATAATTATGAAATAAAAATTTATGTCAAAATTTAAAATATAAGTTATATTTTTTTAAATACTGATATATTTAAATATTTTAGTAAAATGAATTTTAGAAAATTAAATTTTAATAGAATAGTTAGTAAACTAAGTTTAAAAAAACAGATTAGTTTTAAAATATTGTTATAATCTTTTAAATGATTAAATTAAAAAAGGTACACAAGTTATAAAATATTTATATATAAATTTCAACAGATTCAAAAAATAAATTTTATCAGAAATTTATTGAAATTTTATTCAAATAATCAAGGATATATATTAAGAAATACCAATTTAGAACAATGATAAATGGTGTTAGCTATATTGAAAATCATCCCGAAGATTATTCGGATTGTGCTGTTCATTAAAATAATGAAAATCATGTTAGTACTCTTAATAATTAAAATTTATTATATAAAGTATTCAAATACTTTCGAAAATAGAGGTGGGTAGCAATTAAATGTTTACACATGACACTGAAAGCTACCGTTTTGCATCAAAAGTACCAGTACTAACAATAGTGAGATAGCTATCCCTAGACGTTCATAGACTGGCATAGGTAGATCAGTTTAATAATATTGGTACAGTAGTCATTTTCAGGTTTTCCGATTTAGATCAAATTGCATATTCATATTTTAAAACAATAAAGCTGATCAGGATTTTTTTCTGTTTTATATTTTTTATTAAATTTTACAAAAACGTTTTTCCAGTAAAGTAAAAATACAATAATTTAATATCCCACATAAAAAAATGTATCAGACTATGTTAATTAAAGTATTCTCTATTCGAATCAATACATTTTTGCCACATCTCTGACAATAAGTCAATACCTCTGAACTAAAATTTTGAATCCTCTGATTAAAAAAAACTGTCAATTTTCAACGCGAATATTCAAAGTTTTGAAACTTTATCTTTTCAAAGAAAAGTTCTCGTGATCCGAAGATATGAAAGTTGGATGAAGACAAAAAAACAAATACGGGGTATGATAAAGATATATCCAATAAAATTAATTAAACTTGACTTCTGTAAATTTTACAAAATAAGGGTGAACGTTATCTTGCAAAGGAATTGCATTAGAACAGCATGGAAGTGCTTGACTACAAATGCCCAAAGGTTCATAAGAACGTTCCTCATTGATGGTTTATCCGGGTGGCACAAAATTCCAATGAATGAATCCGAATGTATCCAAAAAGGTAATTAACATAACTTCCAGAGAAATTAGATTTGGATTGGGAGTTTGATTTCCCTGTTGACCTTGCTACTATTACTTGTGTTGAATACGTTGGCTTTTGAAACTTTGCTACTTCTTATCAATGGTGTCAACTTCGGTCAAAAATAGAAAACAATTTTCACAGATTTTCACAATTTTCACAATTTTCACAACTTTTGATCATCTTGAGTGAGAGTTTGAAAATCCAATTTTCCTTGCAGCCCTTCTTTTCGACTGTTTTCAATCGCTTCTCAATCGCCACCTGAGTGCATTCAAAATCACTAGCCAAGTCCTCAGTTTCCAAAGTAAGAGTCTTTTTATTTTTTTCAATGACTAAATCTAAATCAATTTCATGTGGCCTTTTGGTTTTTGGATTATCATTTAAGGCGCAAAACTTGGAAAACTGTTGGTACGTTATTCGATCGCTGCGGCAGTGGCAATTTCAAAATCATTATTCGATTAAAACTCATACTCGTGCATCATCAAACTGTGAATAATCTCTTTTGATGGTTTCACCGGCTTCATTGTTTGGTTTACTGACAAAACTTACACAGAAATAATTTCAGTGCCGAGGTATTGACTTATTGCTATAGAAGTGGAAAAGTTTATTGATTCAAATGCAGAATACTTTGATTTAGATTGTCTTATACTTTTTATTACTTAGAATAATAAATTATTAGTTTGAGACTTAATTAATACATGAAAGAATAAAAAATAAACAAAATTTTAATTCAACTAAATTTTAATTACTTGTTAAAATATTTTTGTTAATTTTAGCATTGTTTCATATGTTTAAACCAGATGAAATGGGTTGCAAGACAAAATTACAATTGTTCAAATTTGCACATTTATTAATTCATAAATGATAAAAAAGATCACATGTCTTATTTTAAAAAATTATAATAACATTCTACATTATCATTTATTTATAATTTAGCGAAATTATTAAATACTTTCATTAAAATAATACACAAAAGAAATTTATAATTGAAATTTTTATTTAAAATTGAACATTGATTATTTTAACTAATGGGAGGACAAAAGATGAAAAAAGTGACCTAAGCAGGGTTAGAGAAGCGTAAGAAACACAAAGAGAGTGTGCCTTAGCTGTCTAACTGGCTGTCTTAGAATATGTGATAGTTCTGGATAACGAAATAGAGAAAAACGACTGGAAGCTTCCGATAGTGATTTTTTGCTGAAGGTTTCTTTTTCACCAGGAGAATTAAATAGGAAGAGGCTCAGTGAAAAGCCAAGAGTAATCTCAATGTGTAGAAACAGAAGACAATGGATTTATCAGCAGTAAAATGAACCAATCAATCATCGATACAAACTGCATCTCTTAATACCGAAGTATGGCAAATTTATCAAATCGAAGATCAATCCCGAAAGAAAAAAAATAGAAGAAGTTACATCGAAACTTTTGCGAGGTCGAAAGAAAAGATTGAAAGCAAAATTTAAAGTGAATGAAGTGAAAATCGAAGATTGTAAAGATAAGCTTCAGTTTAATAATTCCTCAATAAATGATGTTTCGAATGACGAAATAGAAAAATGTGAATATGTGAACATCTCAAACAAACTTAATTTGAGCAAAAGCATAAAAACGGATTAAACAAAAACTTAAAAGTCTTTAAACTTAATTGAGTCTACTCTGGGAAATGAAAAATTTTGCAATTTGCCATCAATGGAATATGACGACAAAAATCCCTATAACATTCCAAATGAAAATTTTGAAACTGGGAGAAATTGGAAATCTTGATGTTACCAAACTCCTTAGTTTAGAAAACGATACATTCGTTAGTTCATTTCTTGACTCTGAAATCCAAATAAAATAGAAAAAATATTAAATGGAAAATAAAGTATTGAAAAATGAAATAATTACTCTTAAGCAGAAGCTTAATGATTGTTCTGCAAAGTCGTTTTCTATTATTAATTAGAAAAAGGAAAACGAAGTTTATTTTTTAAAAAAGCAACACTAAGAAGTAAAGTTCATCCGATAATCAATGACTTAGACTGTCGACTGGAAGGAATCATCAGTTATCGATTTTCGACAATGAAATAAACAAATTAAATGATAAAATATCAATTTTAGAAACTGATAATAGTACAAAAATGTTGGATATTATTGATAATGAGTTTCTTGTATTAAATACTTTAAAAAAATTAAATTAAAAAAAAATAAAGGCAATTGTTGACGAAGTAAATGTATTTTTGAAAATAAAATACCACAACGTGGAAATTTTAAAATTGATATAAGGCTTTTTGTGATTGACCAAAATGACAATTTGTTTAATTTTTTTGAAAAAAAAGAAACCCTTCTACTCCAGGAAGGGGCTGTGTTGGCCGAGGATGACTCTGTTGAAGAATTGTGAGTTTCATACTTGAGCTTCACGACACACCCCAATATATGTTACATATACTTGAACGAAATCAAGTATTGAGCTCACATGCAGTAAGCACCGACTGGCGAACCGTGCCGTTGCAGAAAGAAAAATGCCAACAAGCAATCAGAAAAAGTCCCGTCTGGGCAAATGTAAAATGTTAATAATAATAAATATCTGTGATTTTTATCTGGCCCATTCAAATTTCTTTGTACCAAGTTGTGTATGGACGGCTATTAGATACTGTTTCTTTACTTTCGAATGATGTTATATGAATTGGAATTCGCTGGTGATTTGTATTTAATTATTTCAAATAAAATAGATTTTTTTAATGATTTATGTTTTGTCAAAAATTGGATGCCCGAATCGAATAAATTATCGCAAATCGAAAGAAGACATTCGGAAATGTTAAATCGGTTGAATAATTTGTGGATCTTGAAAACGTTTCGCAATGTGACAATATCTCGATGATCGGACAATTCGAAGTCCAGTTTACTTCGTCATATTTGGTCGCCAACAAAGTGCAGGTGATTTCCAATGGCGACGATGACGGGCAATATTTATGGGAATCGTTTTTCTGGTGAGATTTAGATCATTTGTTCCCCAAGACCCGGAAACCACAGACCGCAAAAAAATTCCGCCACAATATATTGATTATTTATTGATTATTATATTGATTATTTAAACAACTGTATTTTCGGAACTTCTCAATGTAACTGTTGATGCATGGCTTGAAATTTCTGTGCTGGGCCCATAATTTTTCAAGTTCTTTCAGATTATTCATTTTTTGTATCGCGAGTCGCATTTATAAATTTCTCCTCGAAAGAAAGATATTTTTTTCAAAATTAAGCTCTTCGAATTCAAATCATTTATTTTCAAAATTTGTATACAAAAATTTATTATAAAACAAAGATTTTCGATTGCCCAGACGGGAGTTTAACTGATTTGGAATTGACTGATTTCGTCAGGATAACCGTTCGCCACCTCGGTGATTACTGGAGATTGTGTTGGGTGGATTGAGTTGCTTCGGTATTCTCTTTAGCATCTTCGAAGATTGCTCCTTCAATTGTAGGGGCTCTTGGATCATGGGCCGGATCATCCCGATATCGAGACTAATTGGATGTGTCTCTTCTGTCGCCGAATGCAGCCCGATGGTGCGCGTTCCATCGAATATTGCTCCTGATGGTTGAGTATGCGATGGATTTCTCCCTATGGGATAGGAAGATCGCCTTGAGTGTTTTAATATTATCTGGGATCCAGGTTCCCAGCGCTCCTACAATGAATGTGAATAATAACACCTTATGATCGCTGTGTTGCTCTTGTATTTGTTTAACTAGAGATTCATAATGCTCAAGATTGTCCGTATTGGCCCGCGACAAGTTAACTTTTTTATCAAAGGGACATTTAACGTCAATCAAGACTATTCGGTTCTTCTCCGGAAAATAGATCTGTACGTCGACTCTGAGCGGAGAGTGCACAAAGCGACATCAGGGATTGACGTAGAGTTCAGCGTTACAATATTCCCTAATCTCAGACGCAAGAATGTCAAGAACGTTATCATGTCGAGCATTCGTATATGACATGAGGGGACGACAACAACAAAGGACACGTGTAAGGGTTTCAGAATAGTTACCACAACGTCTACAAAGAACAGTTTCTCCAAAGCGGCAGCTAACAGGAAGGGTATATGAGCGACCCTTCTGAATGAATTACCATTCAAAATTAGACAAGTGACTGTTATAGACAACAGAGGTCGTATAGGAAGAGAGGGAGAGGGCAGACGCCGATCGGCCGGCACTTTTCTGTTCCTTCCATGAGTGGAGAGACACTTCCTTAAAAACGCTGAAACCTTATCCTTTTCGGAAGCACGAATGGTGGAAGAGACCTGGTAGTCCCCATTTGAAAGTCTGATGGTGATGCAAGTGAAGGGGAAGTCATCACCGAAGCGGATTGTGATGCCAAGATTCTTTAGTGCAAAAATTGCATGTTGAATTTTATTCCACCAGTTACTGCAAACAGATGGAGAGAATCCTTCATTAACCCAGTTAAAGATTTCATTTCTGGACTGTTTATGGAATGCAAATTTCAGGGTAGTCCATACAGCTTCTTTAACTAAACTATCAGAGTAATTGAGAAGGTAGAAGCTGTGTGTTACAGACTGCACCATGTATTCATCAAAGACAGAGGTAAGACCAACCCCCCATGCTGTTTATCGATGTAGATATAAGAGTTGGATACTTGCAAGGGGAGATTCAGAAACTCCTTATGTTCCTTCCGGAAAACAATTTCCCAACCAGTTTTCCAGGCCGTGATATCAGGAAAGGGAATATAGGTGTTTCGAAAGTAAGGTTTGGTATGCATGGAGTTTCTGAGAGGGGGAGAGAACATAGTTTTTTAGAAGAATCAAATCAGCAAGAACATCTGTAATAACTTGCTCAGGAGTGTGACGAAGTAGACGGGAGATGAAACTACCCAAATAAACATATCCTTCGTCAGCTTTCAGGTGGGGAACTATCTGGTAATCCAGAATGAGCATGGAATCTTTATCATACGGAAAATCCATATAAGCATATTTGGATATACGGAATTGCATTCCAACAGCTCTAACATATTTAGAGGCACAGCTCACAATGGTGTTAATTGCATAAGACGAGGCACCAAAGAGCACCAAGTCATCGGCATAAGCCATACAAGAGAGGGTGGAATCACCAATCGTGACTGGGGTGCGACAACGGATAGAGTCAAGTTTATTAAGGATCATTTATTTTCAAAATTTCACTTAATTCAACGAATTCATTCGGTTTCTCATCACCGTTGTTAAAAATACTTTCAAAATCGTTATATTTATTTAATTTGTCGAAATATTTTTTGTAATATGAATTTTCGGCTTCCATAGATGTTTTAATAGCCTGCGATTCTTTAATATTGAAAATGTTGTCTTTAATTATAGTTACTGTTAAATCAGTTGCAAGTGGATACATATTCCAGTTTTTATTTCGCTTTTGTCAAAATGAGCACTGTTAAAAAAATCATTAGTTAATTAATTAATTCTATTGAAAGTATTTCAAACCATGGATAAAATGTTTATATATTCCTATAAGATGATAGATATTAGACTATATTCAAAGGCAAATATTTTTGAAACATTAGTACTATTTTCATAATCAAATAATTTGTTATTATTATAAGAAATTTTAGAATTTTCCTTACAAACTAGACATTTAATAGACTTTCTTTATTAAATAAGTGATTTTTTGCTAAAATAGTGAAGGGTTCATATGACTATCTCAGCCGTCATTCAAATACGCAACAGCCATCATGCCTGTGTGCAAATGTCAAATATAATAAAAACCAAAACATAATTCAAAAATCTGGTATAAAATTATATAAATATGTTCAACCAAACAGAAATTGTTGTTTCAGAAGCATTTTTAAATATTTTTGGCAGTCAAATATGTAGAAATACCAAAGAAATCTTTAGTAATTATTTATTAAATATAATAATTTAAAATTATTTATTACCTCTATATATTTATCCAAAATACATTCAATATCTCGGTATATAAAAGGTTGTAAAAACTGTCTTAAAATTGATATGGTAACTTCTTCGTCAAGCACTAATCCACATCGTCTATTATAAACATAAATAAGAATTAATTTAAATCGAAAATATGTTTACTGTAACTTTTTTTTAAGTAAACCTTGTTTTCTGTGTCGAAAATTAGGAAACTGGCGGACATTCTGATATCTTTGATTTAATACCTAAATGTTAAAATGTAAATAATAAGTTGGGTAGTTTTCTATAAAATTGAAAATAAAACAAAATAACTGATAAATTTAAAAAAACAATGGCAATTGTTATTTTTAAAAATTAGAAGACGCTAATTTAAAATACAATTTTTATTAGAGCAATATATTTCGACGGAATATCCGTCATCATCAAGCGATTCTGATTGTAGCTGTTAAGCTTATATATGTTAAAATGATAATTACATAATCAATTATGTAATTACTGTTTCACGCAAAAACTTTCAATTCAAATGAATTCAAATGTATGAATTCAAATTTAAAAAAATAAATATAAGATGAAATCTTTTACAGTCGTTTGCATTTAATAGTCAGAAAACAACATTTGATAAATAATTCATTATTACATTTATACAAATGTAGAATAATTTTATGTCTAAAAATGATGCATTTTTTAAGAAGTAATTTATTAGGGTGAGTCATAAGTTGTGGGGCACTTTTATTAAAAATTAAAATGTTCATAAAACAACGCACAATAAAGATTATGATTCGAAATAAAGTCCATTATGTTCAATACATTGTATCCAACGTTCTGCAAGTTGTTCTATTCCGCGTCGATACCATGTTTTGTCTTTAGAAGCAAAAAATTCTCGACACCCATTATCGACGTCGTCGATATCGGAAAAGCTCCTTCCCTTCAAAAAATGCGACATAGCTCGGAAAAGATGAAAAACCGAAGGCGCTAAATCAGGACTGTAGGCAGGATGTGGAAGAAGTTCGATAGCTTCGAGTTCCTCTATTTTACGACGTGTCAAAGCAGCGGTGTGGGGAGATGCGTTGTCTTGTTGCAGT
>MQRK01225243.1:29324-40036 GCA_001938485.1 Girardia tigrina
AATATGTTAATAATGGCTATAGGAATATACAGCTAGGCATAAGATTTCAAATAATATCTAACACTAATGCATTTAAACTTATATCAAAGTAGATAAACAAAGTATAAAGCTCAAAAACCCGCCATTATTTTTCGACCAACCTAATATTTTTAGATAGATCTCATGAATCTTAATATGCATGACTAAAAATTATTGTGCTTGAAAGAAGGGATAAATGAGTGTAGTAAAGCGTGAATTGAACGGCATTGGACATTTGGGTGAATACTGACGATTACAGACGCGTACCCCGGAACCGTGGTGATTGTCACGATTGATTGAAACAGAGGAGTGTAAAGGGAAAATAAAGTTTACCGAATTTAGATGGCGTTTCATTATACAAACCAAGGCCGCCAACTTACCCACGAACGATCTCGTAACAGAAATTACTATCATCTGCGTCGATAATACTGTGACAGAATAACTGCCGATCCGTGGTCACGATTTGCGAAAAAGAAAAAAACAAAGATACAAATATGTATATATATATATATATATCTCTGTTTTTTTGTCAATTTGAATATTCCGTCATTTTTTTGCTTATGCAAACAAACTCATTTTTATACTTAAGAAAAATATGTGACTTTAAATACAATATCAATATTTATTAATATTAATATTGATTTTAATCAGTTTTTTAGTGCTTAAATAAAATAATTGAAATTATTGATTATTTTTAATAATTGTAATGATGATCACAACAATGAGTTTTGGGGGTGAAAATCTGAAAGTAACATGATTATCATATACACTGAATTCATCTGATTGTTTTGCGGAGTTCTTTATTTAAAATTAGATCCAATGTAGACTTGGACAAAATATTAACTTTTCAGAAAAATATTAATGCACCCCCGGAAAAACTTAGAGTTCTTCATTTGACCAATCAGATTGCTGTATTTTTAACTGATGTAAGAAATAGAAAATGTGTTGTACTCCAGTGAGTACGGATCTATATTTTTTTATAAAATACTGAGATGATTTATCAAATAATTTTGAATGGTATACATTAAATAATATCCAATAATAACAGTAGTTTTTATTTTTCTCAGATTTGGGATCATCTTATCATCTTTATTTTGTTTTATCCTGATGTTTACCAAATGTTTAAATTATTTTTCACGAAAATATCAATTTGACAATTTGGCCTTTTTAAACAAAAAAACTTAGTAAATTATATACCAGTCATGTCAAACAAGTGGCCCGTGGCCGCATGCCCGTACAAATGTTTCTAACTCTAAAGTACATACAACCTACAATCTCTATATTCAGTCTATGATATAGAGTCATGACCAGTTTATTAAGTATTGTAAAGTTTGTAAACAGATAGATGTATTCTAAAATATAAAAAACCTCTGTATATGAAATTGCTAATGCGACCCCAGCAATGAGAAAAAGAAAATCGATCGATGAAAAACGAGTATTTTAAGAGAAGTGTGAATCACAATATTTTTGCTTAATAGCAGACATGAAGATACACTACCCAATTTGCAACAGCTGTATCATCACACAAAAAAGTACAATGCATGTCTCCAAATTAAAGGAGTTGAAGACTAATTTTACACAATAACAAGCATGTTTTACGAAAATTCAGAAATGTTCTGTTGCTTCCGTTACTGCAAGTGATGACCTTAGCAAAATGATCGTCTTGAACAGGAAGTATTGTAATGAAGCGGATTTTATAAAGCAATGCCTTGTAAACCATCTGAAATTGTATGTCCAGAGAATGTATATTTATTCGATGACATTTCACTAATCAGGAACACTATTGCTGATCGGACTGATGAAATGTCAGTTGATGTAAAACAACAGTTGAAGGCTGCATTATCAAGATTTGAACATTTTTCTATTGCTATTGATAAGTCATTTGACGTTAGTGGAATAGCACAACTTGCAATCTTCATTATGGTCTGGGATAATGAATTTAAATTTATAAATAACAACTTGAAAGGGTACCCATGCATGACACTACGACAAGCAAAAACCTTTTTGAGAAAGTGGATCAGGTTCTGTGTGAAAATGGCTTTGATTTGTGAAGGCTTGTATGTTTATCTATTGATGGTGCTTCGAATATGGTTGGTAGACATAATGGTGTTTCTTCCGAGTTAAAAAAATAATAAGAAAACTCACATACATATTCATCATTTGTACACTTTCACTATATAATTCATCAGCAAAATTTTTGTTCGAAAATTTTAAAACTAGATCGTGTGCTTAGCTTGATGACAAAGACAATAAACTGTATAAGAGGTAGTGCTCTCAACCACCATCAGTTCAGTCAGCTTTTGGAAGATATAGATAATCAGTTCACAGACTTTTCACTGTACACAGAAATTCGCTGGTTGTCATGTCACAAAGTGTTGACAAGTTTCTATAAGCTGAGACAAGAAATAGTTATGTTTTTGGAGTTGAAAGATCAAAACAAGAATGAAATTAGAGATAAAGTTTGGCTCCAAGACCTAGCTTTCGCTGTGGACATAATTGCATATTTAACATATCTTAATCTGAAATTACATGCTAAAAACTAGCTAATCATTCATATGTATGCAAATGTAGTTCATTTTCCTACATGCAAAGAGTTGAAGAGCACAGCTAATAGAGAATCTGTATTTAGCTTCGCTAAGTATGACAATCATCTAAAGCTATTGTCAAAGGAATTCCAGGAAAAATTTTGTGATATCCTGTGAACATCAGTATACATTATTCTCATAACCATTTATATTTGATGTTGCAAAGGTGAAAGAAAGCCTATAAATTGAACTTTTAGAAATACAATCGGATTCTAAATTCAGAGCAATGTATCTTGAAGTGGATATACCTGTTTTTTTCAATACCTTCCTGAAAAGTTTAACAACTTCAGAAAGTTTGCAACAAATATTATGGCAATATTTGGTTCAACATATGTTTGCGAACAGGTATTTTCTTTTATGAAATCAAATCTTCTCAGAGAACATGGCTGAATGATCCCCACTCATTATATTTGATCACAGTAGGAACTACGTTGTCCTTTCAGTCTGATATACTAACACTTGTTAAAGCAAAAATGTGCCAAGTCTAAGGATAAAATACAAAAAGGATTGAGTAAAATGGTAGTAAATAAATTTTATTTCGAATTGCGGTATTTTTGTTAAACGTATTAGTTGCTGTTGCGCATGGGAAATATAAGTTGCTGTTACTTTACACCTTTTAAAATTACAGTGTTTATTGTTTTTTTATTTTTTGCAAACTAGTATCATATCTTTTTTATGACTGCAGTTAAAATACAAATGGGACATAAGCTGCTGTGGGCGGCCCTCGAAACCAACTCTTGTTACTCATATCATGTCCTCAGAGAACCTGAGTTTGGCATTCCTGTTATATCCATAAAGCACGTGAACTGATAGTAAAAACAGTAGAAAGTTTGATATAACGAGTAATGACAAATGATAGAAACTATTGAGTTGCTAGGACTAAACGTAAAATTATTTCAGTAAAGTGTTTGAACAATGCATTTATAAAACAAAAATTTTGTGAAATTATAAGAATTAGACTTGTAATAACTATATTTAACAATTTTTGATCAGAATGAAGAATGTAAATTACCAAATTGTTTCATTAATATTTGCCACATTTATAAAACGTAGGAATGATGGAAATGATCAAAAATTAAAGAATGATCACTGTATGGAAATTATAAACCAGCAAGAGGAATAAAAGAAAACGAAACAAATTATTTTAGTACATAGTTAAAAACTTTAAAATGGTACAAAATGAGAAAACTGCAAAAGATCCCAAATGAAGTGATTATTTTCAGATTAAGAGACATGAAAGCAAAAAGTACTTTTCAATATTTATCCTAGCTGCATAAAGAATGTTTACTCTGCCAAAGAATTGCGATAACCTTTATTAATCTTTTGCATGGGTAAAAAAGTTAGAAAAATAATAAAAACAAAGGATTACAACTGACATCCTGGGTTTTAAAGATTAATATTGAAGCTCTTGGGTTTTTAAACTGGTTCAATAAAAATTTTTATGTATTTCAATCTTACAGAGGTTATATAACAAGCCCGAAGAAAGGAAAAACTGAAAATTTGTATTTCTTCAATTTATCAAAACTTTTTTAATATCTTAATATATTTTACTTTAGCTATAATCTGAATTTTAATCTTTATATCGTTTGTATTAACTCACGTTTCTGTTTGCTTATCAAAAACGCAAGTATCTTCTTGATAATCCATTTATTTAAAAAAACAATATAATTAGTCGACAACTTTAAATTATCCTCACTATACAAATTGAATATTAAACAAATACATTTATTTTAAAGGGTTACTAGCAATATATTATTTTACTGAACATTAAAAGTACTTTTTGTAAGGAAAGAAATTTTTACTCCGAACTGATCATAAAGCATTAACCTTTATAAGGACGACATAAAATGCTATTATTCCAAAGTTCCAGACATGGATAAATTTCTTAAGTAGTCTGTACATGGAATTGTAGTATCGGAAAGGCAATCTTCATACAAATGCTTTTAATTGTCAAATAGTATTTTCATTTGCATCTATTTTTTCTCATATATTCATTATTTCTACATCGTTATCTTGTCATCTAAATTCTCATTTATCTGTTTAAAGTATTAAAATCTTTGTTTTTATTTTACCCCGTTTTGCTGCTTTATGAGATATCTTATATTGCATGCATAAACCCTTGGATTTTCTAGATATACAATCAGCATTTTTATGATTCGCACTCTTAACAATACCGAATAAATAGTGTATATGCTGTTCTTATGTAATATTATTTAACAGAAATAAAATAGTGATAGATGTGATTCTAAAAGGTTTGAATTTCGGGTGAACACGTGCATAGTAGCTGTGGTGAAATTGCTTCCTTATCCGCCATATTCTCCGGATTTAGTTCCAAGTGACTATTTTCTATTTCCAAACCTGAAGAAATGATTTGATGGAAAAAGATTTCGCTTCAACGACAAATTCATCGCTCAAACAAATATCTATTTTAAGGGTATCGACATATCTCATTATTTCGAAGGAATCGAAAAATTGGAGAAACGTTAGACGAAATTTATTATGATCAAAGAAGACTATGTTCAGAAGAAACAGGTTTTCTTGCCGAAAAAAAATTATTTTTCATTTAAAACTTACGGAATTATTGACTCGCCCTCGTAATTTGTTAAAACAGTTTTTGTCTTTTTTCTTAATATTATGTTTAGAAAGACTTTATCAAACTTTTTTGCTAAATTATACATTGCTTGATTTGGTTCTTCTCTGCTGAGAAATATTTACGAAATTTTTCGATTATAAGATTGGAAATTTTATTAGTTTTCTTCTGTTTTTTAAAATATTTTTTCAAGACCAAATGAAACCGTTTTCACCAAGCCAATAATAAAGTATCATTTTATATGACATTATAAATCTCGAAATAAAGCGTTAAGGAAATATTTTGATTGATTAATGTCAAAGATGCTTCTTTACTTCAGAGAAATCCTATACGTATAAAACTTAATTTTATTTGTTTTTGGTGAGGGAGTAAAGTACAAAAGATGTCAAAATATAACCAAAGAAATATTTTCAAATGTATTGAATATAATCATAAAAAAGTGTTCCTTACACAACTTTCACTAAATTAGTAACTTAACTGATTTTCAAAATAACTACCAATAATTTTCCATCACTCTCAAAATCCTTTTAAAAAATTAAGAAATTTTGACGATAAATGAAAATCCGTTGTTATAAAAAAAGAAAAAATGATTAAAAAATTAAGTTTGGGAAAAGTTTTCAATAGAATCCAAAAATAATTACCAAATAAAAATCAATAATAACAAAATAAAATAATTAATTACTATTGTGATTAATATAGAAAATATATGTAAATTAATTAGTTTATTTTTAAATAAAAAAATAAATAAAAATTTGACTTTACTTTTTTTAAAAAAAGGATTTAATCAAATAAATAAATAATAAATAAAAAAACGGAGGCGCACTTCAACACATTAATGTTTGCGTGGGCGGCTAGAATCTAGGCTCTGACAAACTTACTTGTAGTTTCACTTGTGTTTGTGTGTCTCGTAATTAGCAAATAGTGTGTGTGTAATAACTACTATGACATTAAATTATGTTTAATTCGCTGTATAACTTTAATAAACAGAGATGTTTGTATATATATATACACTCATACTTTTCTAAGCATTCACCAAAATTAACTGAGTCATAAATGTTTTAGAAAAATAAAATATTAAAATATAATTCTTGAAATAGAAAATTTTTAATATTTAAAATAGAAAAAAATATATAAAACGTTAATTTATATTTAAAGTGATAATTAAAACAAAACTAACGAATATTATGAGGCTGAATTATTTTCTTATTTTTTGAATGATTAGACGAACTTTCATTGGGAAAATTCTTTTTATACATAAATAAAATAATACAATTAATTTGAAATATTTGAAAAGAAAGCCAATTCACTTTAAATGCTGAACCAGAATTCGTTTTCGGTAAATGACATCCGTTTACTTTCTTGAAATTTGTGTCTGGTTTTTCGATATCTTAAATTAGAAAAAAGAACGAAATCATGTTAATAAATATATATTTTTTTTAAATATATTTTTTTGAATTAGATTTTAAATTTAACATATTGAAGTAAGTTTTACTCGTATTTGAATTAGGACGATTGATTATCATTTCATTTGAATTATTACATTTTCTATCTAATTTTGAATAATATTTTTGCATAATCAATTATTGGGATTTTAATTCTTGAAAGAAAATATTTTATTAATTATTTATTAAAATAAATAAATTTATTACCTTGGAATTTTATAAATCTTAGCAGAAAAATAAATGAACAATAATGTAGCAAAACAAAATGTGATAATTAGTTTATGAAAATTTGAAAAAAAATTTTTGAATAAATATTTTTTATCCTATTAAAATTATAGTTTAATTATACTCAGTAATTCTTTTTAGTAAATATTATTTTTAAATAATTTATATCGAAAAAATTTTCATTAATTTTTTGAGTTATATCACAAATAGTGATTGCAATACGAAGATCCCGATTTCCCGAATGTTGAGATTTCAGCCTATTTTCTCCAATATTTCACAATTGGTTTTCGATATTCATCTAAATTTCACAATGTAATAAAAAATTTGGTAATTATTTATTTACAGTATCTCATAATTTCAAATCTAAATTAATTTCGAGCTTAGTAAAAACACGTAATTGAAAACAGTGTTGGTAGATGTCAATAAAAATTGAAACTGGGAAATGGAATTTAATTTTTACGAAAATTATAATTTATTAATATATTAAGTATGACCACCAAATCAAAATTTAATTAGTTTTAGCAATATTTTTAATCTTTATCTTTCGATTGGAATTGTTAAATTCAAATATATTTATTGTCCCGTCTTTGAAAGTTTTGTTACACTATTTTCAACGAATTATGGATTCTATCGATTTGTATTAGTTATCTGAATGCTAATTAAAGGTTAGTTAATTCAAATAATTAATTTATTAAGGCAATATTAACTTTGTTTAAAAAAATAAATAGCTCACTTTAATTCACAACACAAATTTATGAACATAAAAAGGCAACGATAAAATTTTGTATGGTATTATTATTTGACATCTTAAAGTGGTTGTTTCGAGAATTATAAGTGTTTCGGAATTTGATTTTTTTCTTCCAATATATTTTCTCTCGATTTATTTTGGATAAGTATGTTATATGCAGGTTATGTTGAATTGAAGATGTAAAAATAAAGAAGAGATTTTTTATTTGATAATTTTTGTGTCAAAAAAGTATAAAAAAATAAGACATTATTATTGTCAATTAAATAATTGTTGAATGTAAAAATGAATTAAATGGAGTTTATTCGAAACGTTGAAACGAGTGAAAGTGAAAAAGATTTGAATTGGGGAAAATTTTGTAATGTATTTTGAAAAAAATAAAGATTTCGTTTATATTGCTGATTAATTCATGAATTTCAATGATAAAAGTTTTTGTAGGATGAAATTATCGGAGCAGATTGAGCGTAACAGTGAATCACAGAGACTTATGAGAAATAATGACTAAGGTGTTGACATATCGATTCGAAAATCAAATATTCTGTGTCGCGATAAAAGAAAGATTTATGATCGTGAAGAGATAAGTCACTCTGACGGTGATATAATGATAACTCAATTCTATTTTAACTGTTTTGTTCTATTCAAATTATTCTTTGACTCTTCATTTCTTTCTCTGATCATGAGAACGGTACTTCATTTTGATAATTTTATGATGGTACAGAGACAAGGAACCATTGTGGCAATGGATGAAAACCACGTAGTTGCGCCTGCTCTGCAATCAGTGGTGAGCTAGAAAAATATAAGAATAAGAACTGCTCGAAAGGAATTCGTCGTGTTGGAGGAACAACACTTAATGAAAATTCATAGTGCAGAAGTAATAAAATGAAATAAGATTTTAGAAATTGTATAATCCATCTTATTTTCGAGTTTTGAATCGTATATTTGCCTCGAGCGTGTATTTTAACTGTTCATTTGTGTATTTAAGCGTATATGTATTTTTATTTTTTTGTTCGAGTATCACGGGTTTTTGTTTTTTATTGTACACATTTTTTTTATTAACATTTTCAATTATTATTACTACCATTATTATCATTATTTATTTTTATTACTTAATCGCATTTCGTTGTTTATTTTAATTTTTTTATAAATCCGTTAATTGTTGCTTTTTTAACAATTTGGCAACTATAATTAATAGCATAAATAAATTCCAGTCATTGCCATGAGCAATATTATGAATTTGAAATTGTGATCAATAAATTGATCACAATTTCAAATAAAATATTGTCTGGTGGTTGATCGCGATTTATTTATTGTCGGTTTTGTTACCAAACGAATTTGTTTTTTTGATTAAATCACAAATAACTCGACGAAGTTTATTGAACGTTGCTGAACAAGATTAATTGACTAACTGTTTAAATTGTAAAATTGCCGAAACCGAAGTTACCATTTTGTTGCTTGTCTGTGGAATCGAACAAGTTTTCCAAGGAACATATTATTAGCGCTAATATCTGAATAATTTGTGTAATTGAAGAATAGAAATCTGCACGACAGCCTTAATGACTACCATGTTTTTGTAAACATCGTCAAAGGATCTCACATTCAAATATATATTTTACTTAATTTTAAAGTTAATAAAATATTTTTAGTCTGATAAAATTTTTTCATATTACCTTTCCTTCCGTTTACCAGAAATCAATAAAATGGCTATCAGAAAACAACAATACACAGAAAACTTTTATAACAAGGTAAAATGACTATAAGTTAACTAAAAAGAATCTAATTCATATCTAAAGAATCTAAATTATTTTAAAAAGAAATAATTTTCCAAATAACTATCACGCTCCACATGTTTCAAAACAAAACTTTTTCATGTTATTAAAAATTTTAACTTACAGAAACTTGAATCGAGGTGTTCATGTACTACCTAAGAAGAATGAGGGGAAACTCGATATTCAAATCATATAATAATATGTTGTAAAGATGGAACACCAAAAATAAATTCAAATTATTTTCAGACATGAGGAAATAATTTAAGAATGAAACCAAAACTTTTATTATAATTACAATCAAAATTTTTTAATATTTTCTTAGTATCCATATTTATCATTGAGAGAGGTTCTACCATCACCGGTTTGGCCTAAAATCCAAAAAAAATAAACATCGTATATGCTTTCCAAAACTCAACCTGCTGGAGGTACCCATGTCGCGCCATCATCTTCTTCTTCGGTTTCGGTTATTAATCTTATTTTTTTATTATCGGATACAGGTGCTTCCTTGATTTTTTCGTTAACTTTTCTTTTTAAAGCATCATCTTCGCTTGAAGGATTATAATCGGATACAGGTGTTTCCTTGATTTCTTCTTCGTTAATTTTTCTTTTTACAGCATCATTTTCTCTTAGAGGGTTCCTAATTTGTATTTCATTCGTTTCGTCATCATCTGATTCAATCTCAACTGTATCATTTTTAGAATTTACAGAATTTACGACAACGGGTTGATTAGAGGTCTTTTTATTATCAATTGTCTTTGGTGCATTAGTGACATCGGGGACAGATTTCGATTTTTTATCAATTTCCGATCTAATATAAAATGAAAAGATATTGCATTAAATAGATTCATGAAAAAATATCTGAAAAAGATGCATTAAAAGAGAAAATATTGTGACTGGTACAATACATTTCCATCAGATTTTTATCTATAAACTTCACGAAGGCACTGTTATAAAATAGCTATACCGGCCTGACAAAGAAAACTAATTCTACAAAGGCCCATTTTTATAACAACAAACTTAACATTTGTATGAATCATTTTTTCAACATGATGTCAACTTCACTCCACACACTTCCGCTAAAAAATAATCAACTCCAAAAATGCATTTTTAAAAATTGTGGGGGATATGCGGCGAAGAAATCCTCTTTATGATCTGTCCGCAGTTTAAATCTTTTCCCATATAAATAATGATTGAAATGTTGACAGAAATAATAAATCGCCGAAAGTTCTTTCCTAGTTATACAGTATCCTTTTTCATGAGCTCCCATCGAATGCGAGCCATAAGCTATTACGTGTTCTCTTCCTGATTCGCCAACTTGTGACAATACTGCTCCTATACTAT
>MQRK01225244.1:0-12219 GCA_001938485.1 Girardia tigrina
GACCGTTGCTAAGGTGATCGCGACCGTTGCCATGGTAACCGTGACCGTTGCCATGGTAACCGCGACCGTTGCCATGGCAACCACGGTAACTAGTTACACCCCCCCGGGGGGGGTGGTGGTGGAGAACATACATTTTCCCCTACTTATAACAAAATAAAAACATAGGAATATAAACATTTCTCGATGACTTTTTATATTGTGGCGAAAAAAATATTCGTTTTGTAAATGTATACTGTAATACAAAGTCTTAATAATTTTTATTGATCGGCTTTTTGAAAAAGTATATTATGGTAATTTAACTGTAATAGTTATATGAAGAAAATAATATATTAATTATTATCTAATAGGAATTTCTAAAAAATCTATCTAAAAAATACAATTTAGCGAAAAAATTATTCGCTTATACTCAGAATACAATACAATAAGAGTATTGTTGCGTTCATTATTATTCCACCATGAAAATTCAAGCATCCAGAAAACCAAAAATCAGTCAGAAACAATCTCACAAATATTTTGTCGTTCATCCTATCATCAAGCCAAATCTAATTTCACACAGAAAAAATTCAATCATAAAAACATTTTGTAAAAATAATTAATTTTATGAATTAGTTTTATTAAATAAAAAGTTTTCGGTTTATTTCAATTTCGAATAACATCATCCAATATTTCGAAACATAATTGTCAGACTAAATTAATGATGACAAAGTCTTCTCTAAATTGATTTATGATTATAAATCACCTAGACGAAAACCGCAAATATGGACAAACGACGCACCGTCGAATGTGGAAAATCACGCACGAGACAATCCCTCCGAGAGGAGATGAAATCCTGGTATGAGAAGGTCACCTTTGATTCTTTACTTAACAGGCTTTCGCACAGCAAATATACAACTGTCACTATAGGTATAAAATCTATTACGATAGGTACTCTACTTTTTTGTAATAAATATAAATTTTATATGTTGAGGGTTATGAGGTGGTAATTAATTTTTGGTTCGCTGATCAAAAATTAAATATTTTTAAAAAAAGATTATTTTGAATTAAAATCAAATTGAAAACTTAAAAAATTCATTTGAATTTAAAAAAACTTTCTTTAAAAAACATTCTTAATTATAAAACATTCATTAAAAAAATTAAAAAAATAGCATATATGATTTCAATTGAAAAAAATTATAAAAACAGGATAAAAAGATTAAAATAAAAAAAACATATTTAAACATTAAATATTTTTAAAAAAATTTTAATAAGTTGTGAGGAATGTTTGGTATGATGTGTCGTATGTTGTAAGTATATTGTCTCTCCCAAAAGTAATTGCCGAATTTATAATATAACTTTTACGCAGTTCGATGAAATTTAATTAAATTTAACAGAAGTTAAATTAAATCGGAGTTGTTTAAATAATCTAATTTGGCAATTATTTTAAAAAGCAGTTAATTGTGAAAAAAATATCGAAGATTCAAAGATCCCATATGCAAAAGATCACAGATTTCAATCTCATTAATAAATGTTTGTCAAATGAAATTCTTCTAAAATATGTAAAATCATTTTGATAAATATTTTTGTTTAAAAATTTAAAAAAGTTAAATGTTGTTTTGACTTAATTAACATTATAAATATATGAAAAATTACTTGAAAATCAGTGGATGAATTATTAATTAGGAAAATTTGTTTGAAAGTTGTTTTATAAGAAAGGTATAGTTTGAGTAAAATGAATTCTGATATTGACGTCACAAATACTTCTCACAAGGGCTATTAGATCAGTTTCATGTCTTTTTATAAAATACCAGAAAAGGGTATAAGTATTTTTAGAAGACAAAAAATCTGCACTAAAATATATTTAATACACTAAACTACAAGCACACATACATCAGTTATATACCGAATAAAAGGAGAGTCAAAGGTTAACTCTGTTATCGAACCCATGATAGTTACATAATACAAATTTAGAAATATTCTAAATTTGTTGATTGTGTTATATTTTATTTAATTAATTTAAATTTAATTTTATAATATCTCACAAGTATAAAGTAACTAATTATAGTATTACCAACATCAATATGAGTTTTACAAAATTTATTAATATCACAAGCGCATTCACTATTAAACAATTTTCTTGATCAATATATTTCTGAATTCATAGTAATTATTTTCAATAAATGAAAATCTGTTAATGAAAATTATTAATTATAAAGAATCTAATTGGTTAAAATTAAATCTAAATATTTTTAAAAAAGTACATATTAAATTATAATATTAAAATTTTAAATTACATTAAAAAATAAATAATACATTCAAAAATTATTTTAAATCTTTTTACTTTAAAATTAAGTTATTTTTTAATTAGTAGAAATCAAAGAAAATACCAATCACCCATCTGGGTAGGAGAGACACAATCCGAATCAACATACAACATGCACAATATCAACACACAATTCAAAACATTCCTCACAATAGAATTTCAATAGCGAAATAACCGTGACGCAAAAAAGCTCATAGAAATCCGTTAAGTCTTTTGATGTATGTTTTTTTTAATAATTAAAATTTACCAAAAGCAAGTTTGCTTTTATTACGACTGGCAAAGAGCGAGGATCAAAATGTGAATAGAATGTCCGAGCTAAACTCGTGTGTTTCTTGTCACTCAAACTGGTAAATATTAAAATACTGTTTGATGCATTTCAGTCAGCAAGGCTTGGTCTTCAAAATGCACAAGATGATGCCAATCAAATATTAATAAGTGGCATTTGCGTAACATTTACCTTACAATATCAGGAAATCCAATACCTGTTGAAGCAGTGTGCTGACATTTATTCATACAAAAGCATACTAGCACGACAGAAAAGAGACTGAAACATCAATATCTTCTGTAGTTGGCAGATACACCCAAACGCAGAATTGTACTAAGTAGATTCACAACAGTCGGTGTCGGGAGGCAGACGGATAACACAATATAGCAGCAGCGACAGCAGCCAGGCAAGCCAGTTTAGTTGATTAATTCTGATCCACACCATTGAAATTAAAAATTCATCAACGTTTTCACCCGATTTGGTTGGGTAATTTTATGCACTTTTTTATTGATTTGGTTGAAGTAAAAAATCAGATTTGGTGGCATTCTTCTTCTTTTTTTATCAATTTTTTGATATTTAAAAATCGAAATTTGGAACAATTTGAGAGCATTTTGTAAAATATGGAAAATTCCCACGTGAAAACCGCGGAAGAAGTGCTTAATTACTTCAATGTCGATGAAGAGATCGGGTTGAGTGATGAACAAATAAAACGACAAGTGGAAAGGTTCGGATACAATGGTGAGCTGGACTTGTTTTTTTTGTGTTAATTAGATATAAATATATATTATTTTAGAAATGCCCGCAGAAGAGAGTATGGATTATATGAAATCTTTTATTTGGGTTTACCTTTTACTTATTGTAATCTAGCAAAAGCGTTGTGGCAGCTGATTTTGGAACAGTTTGATGATTTATTGGTCAAGATTCTTTTACTCGCCGCTATTATATCTTTTGTAAGACAGTTTTTATTGCTATAATAATAGTTAATTAATACTAATATCATATTGTAATAATGTATCATTTAAATTATTTTAATTTAATTATCTAAACTTCAGAATAATATATAAATATAATTTATTACACATCGAAATTTATATTTTTATGGGATCGAAACGCAACTTTGTTCTTCTTAACAATGGTTGAGGTAGTGGCTAAGATTCTTTGATGTTCAGTATAAATTAATTAATAAAATTAAATTAATAATTATTTAAAATTTATTTCGCATCTTATCTCTAAGATATATTAAACTGTTAATATTTCCAGGGTCGGATATGGCCATAAGTCAAATAATCCTTACTCTATAACCTCCACTATTATATTTACTTAATTTATTTCTAATAGTTATTATTTATTTTATAATTTGATAATAAAATTTCAAATTAATCTTATACATTAATTTCAATTAAATTTTAATTAAATATTTTAAAATCTAATTTAAATTATTTATTTAGTAAATGGAATTGAAAAATAAATGAATAAATTTATTTAAAAATATAATTCTTAAGCATATTAATATTAGTTTTATAAAAAATTTAATTTTAAAACAATTTATTAAAAAAATAAAAAAAAGTTTTTGTGTATTTCTTATTTAATGGTTTAAGTAATTTTAATCAAAATTAAATTAATTTTTTAATATTTTATTAAATATTCAATATAAAATTAGCTGGATGTATTGACTTAAATATAAATAAATTATAAATTTTAAATATTTAATAATTCTTGACAACAGTTGATAAATGTCGAAATATTACATTTAAAAAAATAAAATATGACATCGAATTTTTTTTAAACCCAAGTCCCAATTATATATTTGCAAATTTTTCGTATTTATTTATCTTGAAAAATAAATAGTTAAATAGTTAAATTTAAAAAAAAATTAAAATAAAAAATTATTTAAAATATCGAATCTCAAAAACGAAATAATAAAAAGTATTTTGTACAAAATTACTTTCGGAATGACATATCATTTACAAGTTAGGGACCATAGTCTTGTCCATTCATTTCTGAAGGTGTACCACAAGTATATTGAGTGTATTATTAATAATAAATATTTTATACTAAATTAGCACTTCGACAACAGCGTCTTTCGTTTACGGGTGATAATTAGGATGATTAATTATGGCCTATAATAGTAAATATTTGGGAGGATACAAACACTTGATTAAGTATGTGTAAATAGATGTATGACTTTTTAGCACTTGGTGTAGTGGCTTTAGGGCTCTGACGGATCTCTCTAAAATCTCGTAGCAGTCATAGAGTTAAGGTCGAATAATTTCAATCTAATTTCTTAACACTGTCATTCTAACCATACCAGTTTTACAATTCATCTGCTACATTTGTCATTATAAAAAGATTACACTGATTTTTGCCCAAAAATGTTATTTTATTCAATAATTTATGATGTTTTGAAAACGATTTATTATTCGGCATGGGAGAAGTGAGTGCTTCAGTCTTTGAAATACTTTATTTGAAGTTTCTCATGGATAATTTTGATACAGCCAAAGGTAGACATTATTAAGTGACATATAATTTTTGGTGGGAAATCATCCTGCTTTTATAAAATAGAGACATTCAGAGAAAAATATATAATTAATTGCTAGACGAAAAAATATTACATTTCTGACAATATTTCTTAATTTATTTATTTTATTTTTTTATTTATATTATTATTTATAAATTTATTTTTAAATAGAACTTCCTTTTAATAGTTAATACTACCTGAAAAATTTTTGTTTTTGATTTTGTTATCATTTATTATTTTATATTTTTCTATGTTTATTTTTTTCAAAAGTAATTTAGAATTTTTATGGAAACATTTAAAGTGCAATCTGGACATAGAATATTTTAATACGTGACAATCTTCTTCAATTCAAGAAACAATTCTTATTGACAAAAGAATGTTAAAAGTTTACGAAAGTTAATAAAATTTTATATAAATAAATTAATATTAATTATTAAAAATGAATCAAATTTTTTAAATAACAATTTTGCTTTAAAATAACATTAATCAACAGTAACAGTAAGTGCACAGTGCATGGGACAACCTTCACTTATTGATCCCCATGAACCTTCTTTTGCAGTCAAGAACAAGACAAGAATTATCAAAAATTGACTGAATTTTTCGAATATGCACCTAAATTAAGGCAAAAATCTTTATTTTTATTTTATATTCTAGACCAATTTCACAGGCATACTGAAATAGAAAATTTCCCATCTTCATGCAGAATGATGGTAACAAAAATTGTTAAATGATTAGCCTTTTGGGGAGATAAATAATTTTCGGGACCGATTTAAATGTCATCAGTTTTTTGTGTTAATTTCGGACTGTTTCCTAAAATTATCAAGAGGAATGCGTTTTAGAACACTATTAATGCCAGTTCAAAACCGGCTGCACTGAAGCGGGAATACATTTTAATATCAATGTTTTGGTCAAATTCTTGCATTGTAAAATGTTAAAAATTATTTAAATAAATTTTAATTTTTTGTTAATTTATTAATATTGTTTTGTCAATGATTTACTTAATCAATTTATTCAATTAAACTTTTCTTACAACGAATAATTAACAATTATTTAATAAAAATTTATTAATTTTTTTTAGTAGAAACTAATTACTTTAAATAATAACTTAATTAATTTTCATATTTGCTTTAAATCATTTGAAATTTACTTCTATTATTATTTATTAATTTTGAATATATTTTTATAAATACACCTTTCTTTTTTTAAACAAAAATTCAACATTATCTGTTCTAAAAAAACCATTTGAAAAAAAAGTTTTTAAAAACCGTTTCTCTTCTAAATTGGACAACTTATTTCCAGCCCAGCCACATAGGATGACAAAATAAAAGACAAGATTTAAAGATAAATTATTATTCTAAAACTAACATTTTTAGTTAAAAAGTTTTGAAAAATAATGTACTTATATCTTTTATACATTTAAAATCACATCTTTATTTATAATAATGTCAGCATGACGAAGTTTTCTTATTTTGTTATCAAATAATTCAGTTGTTAGCAGAAGTAATTAAAACTTAAAATGAACAAAAAAAATATTGAATTACCTTTATGAGAAGTTAGTTAACATTTTCAATTCTCCAAATAATTTATATCTTTTTTTAATTTTAAATTTTAACAAAAATTAAATAAATACGTAACACATAAAAATACATAATGTTTATAAAACTTTTAAAAAGCTAAAAATATTTTTTTTTTAAAAAAACCAACCAAAACTAAATATTTATATAAAACAAAAAAGAATTAGATTAATTAAAATCTATATATTTTAATAGGAAAATAATCAGTAAAAGTTTTAAAATCAGAATTTTAAAATAAATAATAAAAAAATAAACATGTTAAATAATAATTATTTTGAAAAAAAGATTAAAGTTAAGTTAAATATTTTTATGAAATAATTTTGAAAGAAATTAAAATTTATAATAAATTAAATTTAATAATTTTATAATTTATAAATAAAATAATATCGAAAATGGAAATCTATATACAATGGATAAAGAGAAGATCACACTTTTTAAGATAATAATTTTATCATTAAGTCAACCCACACCATGTATTAAACTAACGCCCTATACAGGACTTTACAATAATTAAAAAAACATCTTACCAATTAATCATTAGATTAAAATGAATTTATTTCATTTTTCTAAAAAAATTATATATAAATACACTAAACGCGATCGATTCCATTCTCGCAAACCAACAATTGACAGCTAGTAATTGCCGTTTGATAAATCGATATGTTTACCTTTTTTAAGTTACCTTTTTATCCCTTGTATTTAGATAATAATCAAGTCTGACTATTTTTACGCATCACAATATTTTATACAATAATTTAAAATTATTATGATTTGAAAATATTAAACAAAGCACTTTTGTAGATAAAAATTTTTTCTAGACAAATGTTATTGTTTACTTTTATTTTAAAAGTAAAATTAAAAGTATTTTTAAAATAACTTCTTTTCATTTGTTTTCAATAAATGTGATTTAAAAATTCTAGTTACATACAGAATCCGCTCTGGAGATTAAGCGACATAAGGAAGAAGAGAATATTTTTTGAACCATAAAATTTATTCGAATTCATAAAATTTATAGTAATTATGCAGAGACAATTCAATAATAGATTTCAAATTTATCTCTATTAAAAAAACGCGAACCAAACGACACTAGAACTTTTTATTATTGTTATTAAAACAAATGATTTACAAATTTTCTAGAATTTTTCAGTACAACAAATTTTCTGACCAAAAAAATAAACTTTTTCACAAAAAACCCCATATATCTATATACAGTCCGACCTCGCTTTTGGGGAAACCTCAAAGATAATTTTTGTGTCCAATGATCTTGTGAGAAATATTTTAAATTTGGTATGTTGAAATTGGTATGTTGAATTTTGTATGTTGAGTTTAGTATTTGGAAATGTGTTTCTCCCACCCAGGTGGAAAATTGATATTTTGGATGTTCATGATGAATTCGATCATAATTTGCATTTTAAATTACAGTATAAGATATTTAAAAAACTTTAAAAATATTAAATCGTTTCAAATTTTAATATTAAAAATTTAAATAAAGTAAATAACTTTTAACTATTTTTTAAATTAATTAAATGTTTTTCTTTAAATAAAATTAATATGTAGATAAAATTATTACTAAAATTATAAAATTAGAACTTTAAAAATAAAATCTGAAAATAATGAAAAATTTGTTCGAATAATTGTTAATAAAAAACATTAACAAAAATTTTCAGTGTCACTGTCTCCTATTTATTTTTAAATCGATTACACATAATCAGAAAATCAAAGATAACCTTATGTCATTATTGATTCTGACAATGGGACCGAGTAATCTGCTAAATTAAGTTTCAAAAATAAAAAGGTGTTTAAATTTTTTATAATTAACAAAAGATTTTTTCATTTTAAAACAACTCTCCTATATCATCCATCTTTTTAATATTTTCAAGTTAAGATATTCAATAGTAAAAAAAGTGGAAAAACAAAAGTAAAGCATGATAAGCAATTGCACAGGTACATTATGATTTTCGTGCTCTAAGACACAATCTCCTTTTATAAGGAAATAATTTATTTGCTTTGTCGTTCGTATTGGACGATAATTATAATATCAAATCACCCAAATAAGAAGTCATATCAAAACGACAACGAAATGTCGTTCAAGAAAAGCAGCTGTTGAAACAGAAATGTCCGTGAGAATCTGGGCCTTCTTTTGCTCTCAAAATGACAGTAGTTTATCTCGAATTTTTCGTCTGCCAAATTCAACACAACTGATACGAATCTTAATGACTTATCAATCATGTTTTACCTGAAAGTATTTGTTTTCAAGAACTATTTTACAAAATATATTCTTTTATTTTGTTTCTTTTCCATTGAAAATGTCATAACATATTTGACAAATGCAAAGAAAAATTAAAATAATTTTTAATATTTAATCATATTTTGTTAAAAATTAAAAAAATTCATCTTTTAAAAAATTTAATGGATATTTTTTTAATTTAAATATTTCAATAGAAATATTCCATTTATACTACACTTCATTCTATTTTTACACGGTATATACTTTCTACAAAAAACTGTTTAAAAACATCCTGTAGTTATTAGTTATAAGTAGGCCTCCTAGTAGCAAACGAACGAACTCGTGCGGCACTTACCCGAAATTAATGACTATCAGGTGCTGAGTCGGTGTATCATTGTACAAATACTTACGTGCAAGTACTCCCCTGATTATGGCCACCGCCATTACGAGTTTCCATATTCCCGCTCAGATAGCACTGCCTTTTACGGTAGTGGATTGCAAGTCCTAGCATACCATAATGTGTTGGGTAGCAATTCCATCAAGGCAAGCTTCGGACACTTTAGCCTTGAGAGTTTCCATCTAGTTTCCCAGGGACACCACGTGGAGATATGTCCGACTGGCTTAACACAAGTTACCAATGTAACAGGTTTTCAGTTATAAGTAGATTATTTATCACAGAAAAAATCGTGGAATAAAAGAAAAACATCTACTTTTTGGAACCGTGCTATTTTAAAACTGAGTTAAAAACGCTTAGGAGTAATAATATTTTTTAATTTATTTTTCTAAATTAAAGTCATTAATAAATGATCAAAATAGATTATTACTACTGTTAAAAAATAATTAATAATAAATAAGTTATACAGTAATTATTATAGTGAATATAATTCTAATTAAGTAATATTATGTTTTTTGTTGTTTTATAAGTTTCCGATAAATTATTCACCTTAAGCCTCGGTCTGATTCTTTTTGGTAATGAAAATACGTTTGAGATTTGTACATTTGGTAAGAGTTTTTTTAGGACAATTTTCCATTTTATGTCCATTTAACTTTAATATGTTTGTGAATAAAAAGTTCAATATCTTTTTGATGAATTATTTATATTTTGCACCAAACATCACTTTGCGACTTTTCGTATCGGGATGAGTCAAAAATTTGAAATTTTTATAATTGTTTGTCTCAATTCATAATTTTTCATATTCTTCATAATAAATAATTAATTTCTATTGATAACATATATTTATTTTCGTCGCCAATGGAGGAGACAGTGTCTTACACTTGAGATGCTATATCCAATAGAACTAATAGGTATAATGAGTTCATTCGACATAAGGACAAATCGACTCTAAATCTTTTTTAAAGCTTCTTAATTTGAGAATATTTAAGTAACTAATAATTTAAAAATAGCACTAAGAATAATGTTTTGAAAGAATATAGCCAAATTTAAAAAGACGTTATTCATTAAAATATGCACTGACTATGTATGACTACCAATTACAAAGCAATCAAAGTGTATTTTACAATCAGTAAAATGTAACTAAAAAAACACAACAAAAAATAATTTATTTATCAATCACTATGAACTTTCTCCAACTATATGATAGTTCGTCAAATGTTTCCTTGAAGAAAGTATGATCTTTCTTAGCAAACCAGTCATCAACAAACTTTTAGACGCCATCACGATTAAATTGCATCTAATGCTTGTCCTTTTTCAGATGCCTTAATAAATAAAAGTTTAAAGGTGCAAGAATGTGAGAGGAAGGTGGCGGATCGAGGAATTTTATGCTGTAGAATTAGATAGGTGAAATGAAAAAATTAGTGCCAATGGTTTTACCCCTGCATCTACGGCATGGAGACAGTCAAATGACCACCGGATATCTAGCCACTCCGAAGAGAAACCAGAAACGACTATACTTTGGTCTTCTTCAACTTGTCACTAACTACTATGTTTGAAGAATCATATATTAATTTCGATACACCTATGTTCCGGACGGAATCTTTATGCCAGAAAGACAAAACAATCGGAACAGGCTCTGGACTCGATTTATTTTTTTTGCTCATGTTGACTGTCAAAATGGGACAAAATTTTCGGCTTTCTTTATTCTATTCTTACTTTCTTGCATTTCTTTGAACATTACTCCATGGATAGGAGTGAAATGTAATTCCCGAGGAATGTAATCAGTATGTATAACACTTCTGCGACCCAGAACACATAAAACGCCAAACAATTGCAAAGCGATAGTAAGGATTTCAATTTTAATGGAGGTTTTTTATCACTCTTTCTCCACTCATTTGAATCATACCTTTCCTCTGGTAAATAAATGGTTAAATGAGAGTCATCCAGAGTAGTCATGTTTAGAATGAAATGATTACAATAACGGCCATAAAGCTTCCACTTGAAAGTTTTAGACTGCAATCGTTGCTCTCTCATTTTTATCCAAGAAATGTTTGCACAAATCGAGAGTAAAATAACTCGAGTTGGACATGATGTTATGGCATAAGTTAACAGAAATACATGAATTTTCAACCAACTCTGAAACTTAAATATGTCTGTACTGTCAAATTAATACCTTACATTTTGAAATGTTATCCTCAAAATTATCCACAGACCAACCAAAATTTGAAAAGCTCTGATGCACAGACTGCCTTCCTTTCTAAAATTTTGAAATCCATTCATATATTTTTGATCTAGGAGACATTTTTCTTATATGTCCTTATTAAGACTTTTATTATCCTTATGTCCAAAAAGGTCTTTGGACATTCTTGTCACTAGGATGAATGGAGGCTATAAAACTGAATTATTCAGAAAGGCAACAGATACAGGTCTTTAAACAACACCACAGAGTTTTTGTGAGGAAAAATACAGAGAGGGTATGATCGAAGGGCTTGTTCACAGAGTTTGGAATTTTTCGTCCAGTTTTGAAATTTCAAATCAGGGTTTAAATATTCTTAGAAGGCGCTTGAGGGACAATATGTATACAAAGATGCAAATGGAACACAACATTAGGGTAACATTAGACAAATTATGTACAGATGTACGAGTTAAAAAACAATTAAAAGAAGAAAATACTGAAGAATACAAATAAATCATTAAAATTCCATATTCTGAAGGATTTAGAGCATTTAAGAAGAGTATTTTAGAACAATATCTAGTGCTAAAGTAGTCCCTGTCACATCCAAAGTTCAAAGTTTCCCCTCAAACAAATCGAAAACAGTTTGTGATATAAATTTAATTGTCACGGGTGTCAAAACTCGTACATCGGAGAGACAAATCGTCATCTCAAAACCCGGATTAGCGAGCACTCGCAAATGAGTCGATCGAGTAAGGTTCTTGATCAT
>MQRK01225244.1:14068-32278 GCA_001938485.1 Girardia tigrina
TATATATATATATATATATATATATATATATTATAACCAAAAATAGAAATTTCAGAAAAAATATTTTTTTATTTTACAAATTAAATTAATAAAAAATTTTCATGTTTATATTGTTATAAAAGAACAATCTGAATAATATAAAGAATTAATTTTTATAAACAAATTTTCAAAAACTTTATCCAAACATAAAGATTTCAACAAACAAATTATTTTGATATTACAATCATTCTTTGTAATAATAATTTTTGGAGAGACTTTGAAAATTCTAGAACCATTGATTTTGTAAGGATGGTAGCTTCGTGCCACTGACCTTTCCATCAAGCACATTTACCAGTGATCCGAATCTGTNGTTCCTCTCGTACTGAACAGAATTACTATTGTAATGACGGTTTATATAGTAGGGTAAAACTAACCTGTCTCACGACGGTCTAAACCCAGCTCACGTTCCCTATTAGTGGGTGAACAATCTATTTCTATTTAATTAATAATTAATTTAATTAAAAATTAAGTAATAATGTAGCATCTTGCATATATTATGATTTATTAATAAAACATTTTCCTTTCCCAACAAAAAAGCCGAATCATTGACAGACATTCTTGATTTTTGTTCTTAGAAATTGGTTTTCGTTTAGGTTAATATTATTTATTTTGAAAATAAAATTAATTTTTTTTAAAAACTAATTTTTTTTATTTTAAATTGTGAAACTTGTAACTTTGTAACTTTTGTACTAATATAATTTACCGAAAAATAATATTAAATAAATGTCATTTCACTACTAAATTTTATTGCTGTATATTTCTGTAACATGATTTATAATGGTCCACTTGGTGGTACGTGTTATCTGTGCAGTCATCAAACATGGGCCGTCTGTCGCTGGGAGACATGGCGAATTCCCTTACTTCACTGGCGATCCTCATAAACATTAATGTAAATAAACTGAATAGACAACCTGACATTTTCTTATCTTACATTCTTCCTTTTCGTTGGGGATTTTTCAGATTTTCTTGTTGGTATTTTATGTTATTTGTTTTTTTTATTTTCTGAATGAAATAACATTTGAGGTTTTTCTGATGTTATACAAAGATTTAATCGAATTGTATTTGTTATTTTATAAATTTCTGTAAATTATCACAAATGGATTAGCATAAATTCCTTTTCGGTAATTTATAATAAGTGTTCATGGTTTTATAGTTGTGCCCTAGGGGTAAAAGACTTTATTTTAATATTTCTAGGATAAATTAAGTATAATGTGCATTTCTTGTTGAATTTCAGGTGTTGGCGTTATTCGAAGAACATGAAGATACTCTTACAGCTTTTGTTGAACCCTTTGTCATTATGCTCATTCTTATCGCTAATGCCGTTGTTGGAGTGTGGCAGGTAACAAACTTTCCGATTTCTGTTATATATCTTATTTTTAATTTTAGGAACGTAATGCTGAATCAGCAATTGAAGCATTAAAAGAATATGAACCAGAAATTGCAAAAGTATATAGAAAAAATCAAAAGGGTGTTCAGAAAATCAAAGCACGAGAATTAGTTCCTGGTGATATTTGTGATATCGCTGGTATGGAATTTACATTTTATATGACGAACATCTAACTCTGATGTAGTTGGAGACAAAGTACCGGCCGATATTCGTATTACAAAAATCTTCAGCACAACAATAAGAATAGATCAGTCTATATTGACTGGAGAATCAGTATCTGTTATAAAACACACTGATGCAATTCCAGATCCGAGAGCTGTGAATCAAGATAAAAAGAATCTTTTATTTAGTGGCACCAATGTTGCATCTGGAAAATGTAGAGGTGTTGTGATTGGTACTGGGTTAGATACTGAAATCGGGAAAATCAGGAATCAGATGATGGAAACTGAACAAGAAAAGACTCCTTTACAACAAAAGTTAGATGAATTCGGCCAACAATTATCAAAGGTAATTTACATTGTTAATGTCTTATCATATCTGATGTTTTATTAATTTTTTAAATTTTGCAGTTTGCTACGGTTATTCGTAGTCAAGGGTCTCACTTTTGAACTCAGGGACTTTTAGAGGGTTGAGAAACCGAAAACTAAAGAGTTGTTAATAAATTTCATTCTAACACATAATTAGCTCTAATCCAAGCCGAGAAGAGCGTGTTTTTATATTTGCATGTAAAATACGTTTTGTCAAAAGTAATTTCTCGATGATACTGAAGGGCCGATACCAATGTATACGGCCAGTGCCTAAGTTTATGCTTAAATAATACGTAAATTTACTTCCCAAAACAACAGCTTTTAAACGGTTTCTGTAGACCACCACTTATTTAAACATTCCCAATTTTGTTGCCTCTTACCCTCCAGTAACATTTTTTGAAGCCTTTGTAAACTCGTTTCTCGCACAGAATATGTTAAAATGAACGTTTACTAAAATATATAATCAGAAATTGAAGTCAATATTGAGATTTTTTTCTATTACTTGTTTCCAATAATTATAATTCAATGTGTACTTAATGTTGGGGTTCCTTTTGGTGAACTTTAAATTTTTGATATTTTTAAAAATCATGTTTATATTTTAGATAAAGTAAAAATAATGCCGATTAATTAAAATGAAATAATTCTTTAAAATAAAAAAAATTAAGTTATAGATAATATTTTTACTAATTAAAATAAATAGGATTTTTTAAAAAATATATTTTATAGTAACATTTCTACTAATTAAATCGAAATAATTCTTATAAAAATTATAGTTCACAGATCGTATATTACTAATTAAAATGAAATAAGTTTTTCAAAAATTTTAGAGTAATGATAATATTTTAATTAAATTGGGACAAATTTTTATAAAAATAAAGTTTACAAAATTATGACTTCGAATTGTAATCACGAACCCAATACTTAATATGAGGTTTAATATTTTTTTTACCAGGTTTAAGTCCTAAGAATACCGAGATACTCTTTTTATATAAAATCTATTTTGGTAAATCTAGATTTATTTGATAACTCATTTTAATATAATTTTAAAGTTTAATAAGTATTATATATAATAAAAAAATATATATATTATACATACATTTAGGTAATTACAATAATCTGCATTGCAGTCTGGGCGATAAACATTGGACATTTTAACGATCCTGCCCATGGCGGTTCTTGGGTTCGGGGCGCCATTTATTATTTTAAAATCGCTGTTGCTTTGGCAGTTGCTGCTATTCCAGAAGGTTTACCAGCTGTTATCACAACATGTTTGGCTTTGGGAACTCGTCGAATGGCAAAGAAGAACGCAATTGTCCGATCATTACCCAGTGTAGAAACATTAGGTTGTACAAGTGTCATCTGTTCTGATAAAACGGGTACATTGACTACAAACCAGATGAGTGTCTGCAGAATGTTTTTCTTTTCTAATATCACTGAAACAGAAATCGCTACTCATCAATTTGAAATCACTGGATCCAAATATGCTCCCGAAGGAGAAGTGTTAGTTAAACATTTTATGTTATTTTATAACTCAACTTATTGTATTTTACAATCATTACTAAATCTGCTTTGATTTTTATGTAAACAAACGCCATCTTGAAATTACATAAAAATTACTTAGCTAATTTTGTCTTTTGAAAAAATATAAAATTAAAGCACAATATCTTTCTGTAAGTCGTAAAAAATAGCCGTCGATGAAGACTAAATTTATAAATAACTTTATTATTATTTTATTATTTATATTTTAATAACAATATCATAAAAGTTTTCCCGTCGAAACCGAAAAACAAGTATTTTTATTATTGATCTGACTTGCGTTTCAATCCGACCTGGAGGGGTTTTAAATGATCAAACTTTTCTTCTTCTTCTTTTGACCTTAGCCGTTGGGCCGTGGGTGCACCAAATTATAAACAAGCCTTCGCCACATCTTTCTATTTGTAGTTTCTTTTCTCAGACATTCCATACCCAGTCCAGTCCATTCTTTTAAATCGTCCATCCATTACCTCTTTGGTCTTCCTCTTGGTCTTTCTCCTTCCACTCTTCCCTCAATCATAACCTTTGCTAATGCTTGTTTTCTTATTTGATGACCGTAGAATTTCAGCTTCCTTCTCTTGATGATATCTTTATTGATTCCGGTCTTTTACCTAGTATTTCTGTCACTCTCCTCTAAACAAAGTCATTTACCTTCTTTTCTTTCCACATGATCTTCAGCATTCTCCTATAGCGCTTCATTTCAAACGCTTTAAGCCTATCCATACTCTTCTGATTTATTGTCCAACTCTCGCATCCATAGAGGAGTGTTGCCCAGACAATAGCCTTAGTGATCTTCAATCTGCTCTTGAGATGGATTTCTTTGAGGTTAAAAACTGTGCTAATCTTAATCATTGCGCTTGTTGATGTACCAATCCGGCTTCTGATTTCTTCTTCGCTTCCCCCATTCTCTGTGATAGTAGAGCCTAAATATTTGAAACTCCTTATTTGTTCCAGCTTATCCCCTTCAATGAAAATCTCCAATTTAACCTCGTTGTTATGGTTGTTTCAAACTTTTAGAAACATAAAATTAGAAATTATTTGACTAAATAAATATTTAAATGAATTATTTTTTTCAACTTGAAAATTACAACAGCACCATTCGATTTTTCTATCATTGATGGATGCCACATATGATGCATACACGGCGTCTGATATGCTTTTATCTGAATTTACTTCTTGTATGGTTTTAACTTGTTTGGTTTTAACTTATCAGCTATTACCGCCAGCACTAATCCGATACCATTAACCCATGAAAGGTGTATGATGGCAATGCTTGCTACCACATATCTTTGTCAACAATTATTTTCAAAAATAAAGTTTTATAAGAGTAAGCTATTTTAGTTAAAATTTTAGTTAAACATGAACTTGATATTTTGATTAACATTTCGTCTTGAACCTTATCTAATTGACAGAGAAAATGAACCAAAAATAATGATATTTACAAATGATTATATTTTCCCAAACTAATGATTCACGAATGATGCAGAAAACAGACTGCAGTATGTGACCTTCACCTTAAAATAAATAACTTTTAAATGAAAGATGTAATAGTTATTTTATTTATTTTTATTCATAAAGTTCTTAAATTAATTATCGATTCACATGGACTTGAATTTTAAATTAGACAACACATTTCAAGACATTTTTATTCTAATCATAAGGTCAAATTTCATTGTGATTTATGTACAGACGGAACTATAAATACAGTTTTAATTAATTGACCAAAAAGTCATTAGCTGTTAATTTATTTTATTTCAAACGTGAATTAAAAGTGCATTAATTACGATCGAGTCTATATTAATAAACTTATTATTTATTGACAATTGTTATTTTAAGAAAGCTAAATGATTTATCTATCGTTCTGTACTTAACATGCTAACAGAGACATAATAATAATTACGTTTGAAAACAAAACAATAATCAATCTCTGAACAGTAACCATTTATTAAACCTCAACTGACCAGCAGATCTTCAATCATATTTTGATAACCTATCTACAGCTGTAGAATCAGACATTAACCTGACTGTTTACTGATTGAAAAGGCATACAACGATGGGGAACGATAATTCTAATAAAAATAGCATCAAAAAGATACAGTTACACAAACACGATAAAGAAATACGCATCATGTCAATTGCTTTCACAAATTTCAAATTTGATTTCATAGATTTTGTGGACAAATGGGCAGCTGATAGATAAACCAGATAGATAAGTGTCTGCAGCATTTTGAATGAATTTTTTTGGTCAGCAAGTACCAATTTTCACTGATTCAGTGACGGGTTTGACCAGACCATATTGTCGAAACTTATTTTTCAGTTGACAGCAGATTTTCTGCTTCTGAAAACGCTGCGATAATTTATCTTCGGCAAACTTTTCTGCAACAATCTTGGTAATTTGTTGTTTTCAATATTTGACAATTTACCAATCATCAGATAGGAATTAATCAAACAAACATCTATCATGTTCAAGAAGAAGAGTTGAAAAAATCTTCTATTTGATTTTCTATCAGAACTACACAAACTTCACCAGCATTGTAATCAATTATTACTTATGACTTTCGATCCTTAAGTTTTGCTATCTTGTTGTTGGGTGCATTGAATCCAGGAGCAAGACATGTTTTATTTTCTTTGGTGAGTAGGATAGAAGGAGAGCTCTACTTTTCAGTAAACCTGAAATTTAAATGTTATAAGTGCGAAGCTTTGTACATTGGAGAGACGAACCGTTATCTCCGAACTAGAATTACTGAACATACTCAATCAAGTAGAAACAGCTCCATTATTAATCATACATTAAATTGCAAAGATCGAAATAAAGTTGACTATAATTAAGAATTTAAAATTTTGTGTACACATTTTGATAATTCTAATGAGAGAATAATCACTGAAGCATTGTTTATTAAGCATTTGAAACCATTCTTAAATGTTCAAAGTAATTCATCTAATCATATTAAAATATTTTAATTTTTTTCTTTTTTTGTAATTTTAATAATTTGAAATTATAAAAAATCCTTAAAATTAAGTGATTTTGCATAATAGTTTGTCACTATATAAATAACATGAATTCGAAATTTTCAATTAGTCAACTGACGATGCCAAACTGGCGAAACATGGCAATCTCAAGCTTGTTTCAGGCCTTTCGATAATCTAATGTTTGACAAACTCTTATAAATTTATCTGTTTTATTGTATAATATTATTTTAAAATATAAGTATTATGAATGATAATAAATTCAAAAAGTATAAAGTAAAATGTTTGTATGGAAATAAGACAAACATAATATTTTATTTTTACTTTAGATTTTTAAATGGACAAAAAGTTCGAACATCAGATTATGAAACTTTATCAGAAATAGCAAATATTTGTGCCATGTGTAATGATTCTTCAATTGATTACAATGAGAGTAAAGCTGCTTACGAAAAGGTCGGTGAAGCAACAGAAACAGCATTAACTTGTTTAGTGGAAAAGATGAATGTGAGTAATTTAAGTAAAGTCGGTTTAAGCAAGAAACAGTTGGGAATGGTTTGCAATCATCATATTCAAGTTTATATTATACACAATTAAAAATTATTTAGATTAAATATCTAGGCTAATTGGACAAAAGACTTTACACTAGAATTTTCTCGGGACAGAAAATCAATGAGTTGCTATGTAATACCAAAGAAAGAAGGTACACCAAAAATGTTTTGCAAAGGAGCCCCTGAAGGTATTTTGGATCGCTGCTCTTTCGTTAGAGTGGGGACTAAAAAGGTTCCTATGACTCCTGCCATAAAAGCAGAAATTATGAGAATAACTGGAGAATATGGAACTGGTAGAGATACACTTAGATGTCTGGGTTTAGCGACAATTGATAATCCTTACAAAAAGGAACAAATGAACTTAGAAGATTCTACGCAATTTTATAAATACGAAGTAATCATTTGAGATAATATTTTAGTATTTAAAATGCTAACATCTTGTCTTAAGTTTAAATTATTTCAAAAATATTAAAGAAAATTGTTGAATATTAGTATTTAAAAACAAAAAAATTAAATGTAGAACAGTGATAAATTTTGTTAACTTCTTTTGTACGCGGACCGAGATTTTGATATGAAATATTGTCATGGACTACTTATTAAAATATATATTGACGATACGAAGCATTATATTTGGTTATATCAAAAGGTTTTAAACAAAAAACAATATATTTACTTCAAAATATAACACAATGGAAATGGGACAGCTACAAGTAATAACTGCTTCAATATTTTTTATGAGTAGGTCTTTCTTTTTTCCAAACTTTCGTACAATATCTTTAGTAATTGTATTTTGAAGAAATCATGTACATCATTTTTATCTTCAAAATTTATCTTCATTTTCAAATCTTCAAAAAGGGAATGAAGAAAACCATCTAGGATATTGTAGCCTTGTTGAAAAGGTGATTGAGTTAGTTGGAGAACATATTATAACTCCATAAAAGACGATGTCTCATTGGAGACAGGGTGTTTTACGCTATGATGGATGAAAGCCATTGTTTCCAAATTCAACTGTGTCGTATAACGAGAGTAGATCTGCTAACAGCATTGACACCATATACTTACAAAATCTCATAAACAATTCAATCATCAGTTATACAAAGTTAGAAACGAGTAAATATGTAGAATTAGGTGATTACTTGAATATTCCATTTCAATGTTGGCAATGTTACACAACACAATAGTAAATGAAATAAGTACATAATAGTGATTATTTACGAGCGTATAAATACGAGGTAGGGAGTTGTCATAACAATCACACTCCGGAGATGAGTAATTGTAGTAACTTCCTCATATGAACCAATACGATTTTTTGTGCGGTATTCTACGTAGTTCTCTAATTTAAACATAAAATTAAGTATTTCAGCTGACGAAAGTATATGTTTAAAGCTTACTCCAAACTTTCGTAGCTCAATGATAAACTTAAAAGTTGTAAGTAGTGTTTATGCCACTTTAATTATTAACAGATTCAATGCTCATAACTCAACACCAACCACTAGAGATTTTCAAACAAATTTTCGTTAATTAAAATTTTTGTTTCGTCTCATAAATTTTATTCTACTTTCAATTTGTAAAAAAAACATTTTAAACTTAAAAATAATTTGTTATATTCTATAACATATTTTTGAATTTTTATTACTTCGAACCTTTATTATATTTAAATTGCGTTTATAAAATTATATGACAAATAAAATTAATTTATTCCATTAAATAAAGTCCAATTAATTTGTAAAAATTTAAAAAAGAATTTATTGTTTTCGATAACATATTTTTGAACTTTTTTTATTAATTCAAACTTTTTTATTATTTTTAAAATGCGTTTATAGAATTTTATTACCAATAAAATTAATTCATTTCATTTAAATAAAATGCAATCTATTTGTAAAATTTAAAAAATATTTATAATTAAACCCATACTCTTTGTTGAAATTTTTATTTAAACTAACTCTTTATTATGTATCAGTAGCGTTTATGTCATTATTATCAAATTCAGAAGTCATTATTTAACACCACAAATTTTTTTACAAAATTTTACGAAATTTAAACTGTAAAATAATTCTTACATTTTTAAAAAACTTTATCATAAAAACTAATTAATTTAAATTTACTATAAGCATTTTATTAAAAAATTATTTCTTGAAATATTAGTCCGTTAATTGTCTATTTTAAAATTTTTAAACTTATTAAAATTATTTATTTAAACTTTTGTTAAAATATATCAATTTTTATGACTGCAAGCATATTTTAAATAAGTATTTAATTTTTATGATATTTTACTTTAGTTTTTCATTTTTAATTTACTTTTTTTAAATTTTCAAATTAAAAAAATAATAAACTATTTTGGCGAAATACAAAAATTTTAACTAACCCCTTATATTATGTATTTTTAAAATATATTCTAAGCACAATAAAATTAATTTTCCCATTTATATAAACATCTAATTTTAAAATTTATTTTGTAAAAACTATTTAATTTCTTAAAAATAATTTTGTAGTAGCTTAATATTATAAATTTACGCAATAATTTTTATTTATTTTATTATTTCTTTTAAAGTTCGTATTTTAGAAATTTCTACTGAATATATCAACTTTAAGATTTTAAGCTCTGTTTTTGTCTTACATCATTATTTACTTTTTGCAAAATTTTCAAATTAAAAAAAAATTAAATTATTCAACAATTTGAAAATTTCAACTAACTCCTTATAAAAGTAATCCTTTTCGGTGGTCGAGAACCACTGATGTACACTGTTTTAGAGGAGATATTTGATATAGAAATAAAATTAATTTTTAGATTTGCGTTCTTTAATAAATTTTTTTTGTTCTGATCATTTTTGATTCTTATAAAACACAATTTTGCAAAAAATACATCACATTTTCCACAACTTCCAGTAACTTAGAAACGACGTAGGGAAAATACTTAGATAAGGCTATTGCAATTGTTTCAACAAAAGCAACATCTGTTATAAATAATAATGAAAAGAAAGGCCATTTTTGAATATTAAATTTATTCCCAATACATACGCGTTTCACCATTTCGGCATCTTCATTGCAATGAAATAAAGTGATTAATTACTATTTATATAGTTGAAAAACTATTACATCATACGTCTCAAAAACATGCTTTTTTCTTCTTCTTTAAAAAAAGAAAAGTATTTTTAATGATATTTTAAAAAACTTTAATATGATTAGATGAATCACCTTGCACGTTTAAGCATGGTTTATGATGCTTTATTAACAAAGCTTCGGCAATAATCCTTTCATAATTTGTGTCAAAATTATTTAAAATCACTTTAAAATCTTTATTGTAATCCATAAGATTACCTTTACATCTTTTAATATGGTTCAAATGAATTATTATTAATGAAGTTAAAGTTAAATAGAAAATTGAAAGCTTTTTTAATTTAATCTCTATTGGAGACGAGGAGTCTAATGAGAATTTAAAGAGTGATTTAAGAAAAGCAACTAACTCTTTCCTTTTGACTAACAGAAAAATGAATTTAAATTTAAAAAAACAAGAATCAAGATATTTGCATCTCTAGATTTGATAAAGGAAATGGAGTATACATTCAAAATAGATCTGATTATTTAGAAAAAATGTACTCCATATTAAATACAGATAAATTTAATAAAATTTCTTGTATGAGCCATATTAAAAGATGTAAAGGTAATCTTATGGATTACAATAAAGATTTTAAAGTGATTTTAAATAATTTTGACACAAATTATGAAAGGATTATTGCCGAAGCATTGTTAATAAAGCATCATAAACCATGCTTAAACGTGCAAGGTGATTCATCTAATCATATTAAAGTTTTTTAAAATATCATTAAAAATACTTTTCTTTTTTTTAAAGAAGAAGAAAAAAAAGCATGTTTTTGAGACGTATGATGTAATAGTTTTTCAACTATATAAATAGTAATTAATCACTTTATTTCATTGCAATGAAGATGCCGAAATGGTGAAACGCGTATGTATTGGGAATAAATTTAATATTCAAAAATGGCCTTTCTTTTCATTATTATTAAAAATGTCATTATCAGTTCTAGATAATAAATTAGAAGAATTAAAGAATCAATTGTATAGCTACAAAATGTTATAAATGAATATAGTTTTTTTATTTGGTTGAAAAAGAGTGACACATAATTACTGTTTCCGAACTTGGTATAACGACAGAATTAAATAATATAGGAACAATATTAAATAATTTAACGTTATAAGTGAATTGGTAGATACTCGAATGTTTGCTGTAAATCATAATAAACGTATGAAAACCATCTATCAATCTGAACAAACTTTTGATATTCTTCCTACAAATCGAAATCTTCAGCAACCAGGATTATCAGTTTAAATCCTATCAGAAACTGTCAGTATCCCATTTCTTTATCGCACAAACTATAACCAAAAACCTATTGTTTTGAGCAATTATAAAACAGGGACATCGTTTAATCAATTGAAAAACTATTTACCATATGGTATAAAAAGTATTACACTTCCTCAGATATTTGTTAAGATATTTCTATTTGAAGTTTGTTTTTGCTATAAATATATTTTTGCTGTCGCATCCATTTATTTTGATACATTCAAACCATTAATTTGTGAAATGAATCTTGATTATTGCCATTTTATTATACTGATCATCATCCTATTAAGGTATTAAACCCGAGACTTTTTAGGAGGCCTGAGATGTTTATGGCTTCAAAAGGCAGTCCCCCAACTGGGGATTGACATGTCTAAGCTCCGCCGGCGAAGCATTTTCGTAACATCGCTATCCAGAGTCTTTACGATGCAATCAGCCACTCGACTGCATGGTCTCTACTCCCTACAGCATGACACTCATATTTAAAGCTAAAGCCTTACAAGTGGATTGCAAGCCCACTGGTACTACAATATTTTGTCGGCACAGATATCGGCTAGCTTTCAGTCATTTTAACCTAGAGACGGAATCGTACCCAATCTACTTTCCCAGGGATACTACATGGAAGTATGTCTGTCCGGCTCGCACAGGAATCCCTGTTATTATACTAAGTTTTCTATTACACCATTTATTTGTACAAATTTAGTTTTGAATGATAACTAATAGCGGTGACAAGTGTGACCATGACTTTTATAATCCTCACATTTTCTGAAATCATCTCAGTTTTTTAAAATAAAGAATCACAGTTTTACATTAAACATCACTTAAAATTCCTCAAATTTTTATCTGTTATTTTTTAGACGAATATGACTTTTGTTGGAGTTGTTGGAATGCTTGATCCTCCAAGACAAGAAGTATTTGATAGCATTGTCAAATGCAGAATGGCTGGAATAAGAGTCATTGTCATCACTGGAGACAATAAAGCAACAGCTGAAGCAATCTGTCGTAGAATTGGAGTATTTTCTGAATCAGAAACCACATTTGGAAGATCATACACTGGTAGAGAATTTGATGACCTTTCTGAAGAAATGAAAAGAGAGGCTGTTAGGCGAGCAAGATTGTTTGCAAGAGTCGAACCAACTCACAAAAGTCGTATTGTGGAATATTTGCAAATGGATGGAGAAGTGTCAGCTATGGTAACATATGATACAGTTTCATTTATATAACATATATTTCATAAATTAATATGTATTTTTTTTAAATTTTCTATGTGAGATATTACAAAATTAAATAAAATTAATTAAATAAAAAATTTTACCCAATCAATAAATTTAGAAAATTTCTAAATCTGTATTACATAACTATTACGGGGTCAAGAACAAAGTTAACATTTGACTCTCCTTTTCTTATTATATATACGAAGGATGTGTTAATATGTCTTAGTTTATTCAAATATATTCTAGTGTAGAATCTTGTCTTCTAACAGTCTAACTAAAATATAATTGAATTTCTTTTGAAACGCGTCGAACTAACTAAACTCTAAAATATGCATAAATATAAAAAGATTTTAAAGACTGAAAAAACGTTTCATAGTTAAGTTTGAATTTAATTTGAGAAAGTTGCAACAATATTTGTTATAATTGACTTCCGATCTCCGTCTTTAAAATTAGTATAATAAATGAATATTTTTGTGCTGGATATTTGGGAAAATACATCCTCATGTTTCAATTCAAAGGTTGATAAACTAAGACCCTAAGAAAATAATTTTCTTGAAAATAAATACTAACGTAAAAAAGGTTAAGGGTCTTCTTAATTTGACTCTTTGGAAATTGAATTGTAGCTTCAAAGTCCGTTGTTAGATGAAGCAGTCTTTCGATGGCTGCAATAAGACTAAAAGGCGTGAAGTAAAAATGAAATCCATTATTCTATTTTTTTTTGCATATTTAAATTGGTAACTTCCTAAAGTAGATCAGCATCAGTTGGAGAGTTCTGACTTTGTTGCAAACAATTTCCAATGTATCCTTCAATACTCTGGTTTTGTCAATGTAACATCCACCAATTTTCCTTTTCTTCTGCCACTTTCATCCAAGATTCCTTTTTCAGAATCATTTTTAATTTATTTTCACATATTTTCGTTTTGATATTATTCCTACTTTAATATAATCATCACAACATTTATTGAATTATTGATATCATCCATGAAATCGAAATGAACACTTGAGCATCCTACAAAAGTGTCTTTGAATTGCTATAATAAATTACGCCAGACCTTAAGAATCTGATTTTATGCCAAAAATTGAAAAAAAATATTTAAGAATTATTTAATTTAAAATATGTTTAATGTTGCTCTTGATTCAAAATTCTTTAAGACGTAAATGACAAGAGTTTCTTTGTAATGCATCTGATTAATTTCTACAAAGATAGAAATGTCCATATCATATTCTAAACCTTTTTGTGACTGAAATGCAATCCTGTCCAGTTAATTTATACATATTTCATTTGCTAATGCATTAAGAAAGGCTTTTTCAAGATTTTTACGTGGTGCGTTCAATAAGCACCCGACCTAAGGTAAAATGTAAAATGTTATACCAAACTTCAGTTTTTTTGTGTGATTAAATAAACTAATGTAGGTTTTAATTTCAATAATTGCTTTATTTTATTGAATGCATTAATATTTTATATTAGGACATTTTGAATTTTTGTCAGTAGGATGATTTTAGACGTCGAATATCACAACGTCATCAAGTTATTTGTTTTGCAGAAGAAGACGTGCAGTTAAATCTACGATCTTTCGCAGTCAATTTAACCCCATGACTCCCAATCCTTGACAACTGTTAAATATTGGGTCAAAGAGTTTAAAGGTTTTTGTACCTCCGTTTTTGATCAAGAAAAATCAGGTCGAGCACAACAAAGTTTTGATACAGTTGATGATAAATTGGAGATGATCCAAGAAGAGAGTCGAATTACCACGAAAATGCTGTCAACAAAGCTCAACATCAGTGTTGGTACAGCCCACGCAAAATTGAAATCCATGGATATTAGAAAAATGTGGTCCAAATTCGCACCTCACTCTTTGACTGTTGAAATGATGCAAAACGCTTGGAGTGCAGTCAGAACAACTTGAACCTGTGGGACCAGCATGGTGAGACTTTTTAGAAAATTTAATTATGAAGGAAGAAACCTAACTTCGTATGTATTTGCCTGAAACAAAGCGTGAGTCAGCAGTGTTAAAATTGCCTGGAGAGAAGTTATCTTTGAAGATGCGAACGGGGGCAATTCATGGACAAGGAATGATGCTTTGAATATTTTGAGATCATAATTGTGCTATTCTCATGAATTTCGAGGATAAAGGCTATTACAGCAAACTCGCGACAATCACCAGAAAGAATAAAAGGAAGCAGAAGAGTAAGGCACTATGGTTTCTCCACGACAGTGCCCTAGTGCACAGAGTGAGAATTTATCAGGCTACAATTGAAGGTACTGGACTAACATTTGCGGATCATCCTCCGGACAGACCAGATTTGGCATTTTTGGACAGCCCAAGACGTTGTCATGAACACAAAACTTTATTTCTACCACAATTTGAGTTTTTTTAAACAAATATTTCCGAGGAACTTTTGCACTTTCTTTTTACACAGACCATTATAAATAAGAATTGATATAAATATAAATATGATTATTGTATTTTTTACGAGTTAAAATTCTATACTTTTATTAATAAAAAATTATAAAGTGAATTAAAATTTTGTCACAAAGATTTTGTTTCGTCTTTTATTAAATTTCAATTTTATTGTACCTTGAAATTTACCTGTTTCTCAATTAAATTTCCCAATTCTATACAATAGCATTTTTCATTTTCTTTTCATAAAAAATTTAAAAATTACTTTGGATTTAATAATATTTGAAAATAGAATTTAAAATCGCAATTTTGTTTAATTTAACATTTTTTAAATTATCCCTTTTTTACATAAAAAATAAAATTATATTTCCATTAATAATTACGTTTTCCAAAATAAAATTAAAACCGCAGTTTCATTTAATTCGATTTAATTGTTTTACAATTATATTTTGATTCCAATTAAAATTCCCAAAAAATAAAATTATAGTGACATTTTTAATTTACTTCGATTTAATCATGTAAAATAAAAGAAAGTTACAAAAAATATTTTAGTTTACTTTCATTTCGCAAATAAAAATTAAACTTTATATTACTTTTGATTTTATTTCACTTAAATATTTTCATCAAATTTGAAATTAACTTTTTTACTTTATAATAAATCTTTTAATAAACCTACCGTAAAATTTATTTTATTTCTTACATGAATTAATTTTTTACATTAAATTTCTGAAAATCTTATTTTAACATATCTATAACAATATTTTACGGAATGTAATTGTTTAATTATTAATTTGATCAGATTGTAACTTCAAAAATTTTATGAACTCAACAACGCTCCCAACATACTTTATTTGAATTCAAATTCGTAAACACAAATTTATCTATTCAAGATTTACTATAGGGTAATTATGGATAAATTAACTTAAATTCGTAACTTTTTTTATAACATTTGAATTTTTTATAACACTGTCATAGCAATATGAATTTTATTTTTTATAAAGTAATTATTAAATAATGCTTTGTTGAAAACTGTCTATTATGATAATAAAATTTTGAAAAGTAAACTTTTTTAATAAAGACAGGGGATGGTGTAAACGATGCTCCTGCTCTGAAAAAAGCTGAAATTGGTATTGCCATGGGTAGCGGAACTGCAGTAGCTAAAAGTGCATCTGAAATGGTGTTGGCAGATGATAATTTCAGCACAATTGTTGCTGCCGTTGAGGAAGGAAGAGCAATTTATAATAATATGAAACAATTTATTAGGTACTTGATCTCTTCAAATGTTGGTGAAGGTAAAAATATCATAATGTGATTTTCAAAAATTTCATACTGTACTAATAGTTGTATGCATATTCCTTACTGCTGCTCTTGGAATGCCGGAAGCCTTGATTCCTGTTCAATTACTTTGGGTCAATTTAGTTACTGATGGGTTGCCTGCAACAGCTTTAGGATTCAATCCACCGGACTTGGATATAATGACTAAACCTCCTAGATCTACAAAGGAACCTCTAATTACAGGGTGGTTATTTTTCCGGTACATGGCTGTTGGTACTTATGTCGGTTGTGCAACTGTGGGTGCCGCGGCGTGGTGGTTCACTATTTATCCAAAAGGCCCCCAATTGAATTATTATCAATTGGTAAATTATTAAAATAAATTTATTTTTAATTAGAAGATATCAAACTCTTAATTTAATCTTCACGATTCCAGACACATCACATGCAATGTTTAGCTGAAACCGAAAGCTTCAATGGCATTGATTGTAAAATATTTACAAATCCTAAGCCCATGACAATGGCTTTATCAGTATTAGTATTGATAGAAATGTTAAATGCTATGAACAGGTAAAATGAAACCCACCAAACGACTGATGCTGCATGATGTACAATATCTGATTTTGACTATAATAAATAAGACTTCTAGTGGGTGATCCTTCACAACTGTCTATTGATGATTGTGAGAAGCCATTATGAGTATTCATGCATTTATCTACTAAGATTATTTTAAAATATTTAACTTTCATCTTTGAATAATAACACCCTTTTAATGTCTAAGAAAATAGATTTACATTAATATTTATTCAGATCCCATTTAAATTTGGTTCGTTATTAATACTAAATGTTAATAGGGAGTTATTTGATTCCTTTGTGACCCAAGTCACCGTAGCATTTGCGGACAGCACCAACATTAGTGGGACTTTCAGCAGTAAGTAAAAACCATAAAATAAGTTAAAATATTTTCTACTAGTGCCCAGATGAAAATTAAAGGATTTTATGTTTTAATTAATTATATTTTTAGTTACAACAATTTTTGTTACAACACTTTCGAAATAGGAAGTTGTTGCATTTAGAAGTACTTTGGTCTTTCTTGCGAGTAGAATTATTTTTTTAAGTTCATCAATCTAAATAATATGGCTATGTACTGGTTCAAAATGTTGAAGGAAAATTCCATAGATATTATATACTAGGGTTTTTATGGTTAGTCTGAAAGCCTCTTAAACTAAGATATGTTATCTTCTCCCGTTCGGGGACTGATCCATTCTTCGATGCTCATTAGATCACATGATACATCTCATCATGATAGGAAACTTAGTTAAAGAAATCAGATTTGCGTGAACCATTTGACTAAATGTAATTTAATTTTTTCATGCCAAGATACATTGACATGGGTCATAATAGTGTGTTCTTGTTTACAAAGATATCACAATCTTCAGGTCAACAACTTGCCAGATGTGTTTCTTCAGACTGTTGAAAGCAAGCATTATTTTAGAGATAACATCATCTGAGCAATATAAGGTTTTTAATTTCTCATGAACTTTATATCAAATGCTGAGATCTCTTTAAAAATCCGGTTGTCTTTCTGATTGTCTTTCTATTTTCCTTTAACATATTATACAAAGATCCCAATTTATTGCTTACAGTTGTGAATATGTAAAAAAAATGATAAATAGTTAAATTGACTTGGAAATTTTAGTTTCTATCTATTCCTTTCTTACGCATTTAGATGGTGGCAATTATTCTTCCGTTTAATATACATAAGATAAACTGATTTCTAGTAACATCAGCGATAAACTGGGCAATAATTTCAGAGCACGATTGTAAGTCAAAAGTGTGAAAAATAACTCTGGATTTAAAATTAGCCTACTGTGTTGAGCCATTTCTAAAAGGAAATAAGTACTAATGTATGATATATATATATATATATATATATATATATATATATATATATATATATATTTATA
>MQRK01225244.1:37006-52074 GCA_001938485.1 Girardia tigrina
GGTGAATATAACGTCTAATAGACATTTAAATTAGCTATTGAATGACATATAACATTCCATATATAGCGTGATGCAATTAGATAATTTATCAATTGCAAAAAAATTGAATCGGGGTATAATAGGAGATTGTAATGAAAACAGTTGTTAATCGATTACATAATTATTATTTTTACATTTATATACAGGTGAATTAAATTATTAATCAGTGACCTGAAGAGGAAGGTTGATCCGTCAAAATATATTGTATTTAAATATATACAGACAAAATCGCGTAATCCGGATTAGGCAAATTTGACTGTATTTTTAACGGATGAATTTTGTTTCTAAACTGGAATGTTTTCTTTATAATAAGAATTGAAATCATCATTGAAGTTATTCTGAAAGTAAAGTTGTTGAGATTATTTTATTATGATATTTGTGTATCATATAAAAATAAAATAATAAAACGATTCAAATGAGAAAATGTTTATATTTTTAATTTAATAATATTGGTACGATCACCATTTTTATATTAGTCCAATAAAACAAAACATACCCTTTTAATAAAAATAGTAAAATTACATAAAAATTAAAATTTACATTAACGATAAAAAGAAATCACTCAAATTTCACATGTACAAAAACAAAAATATACAATGAAAATTAAAAATAAATAACAAAATTCAAGATATACAAACGTTGATTTAGATGAGACACAATGACTAACACAATGATAATAAAAATATTTATTAAAAAATATGAATGCAAGTAATAAAGCAAAAATCCCGAAACAATCCTTCTCAAAGGACTTATCAACCTTTTACAATTACGAGAAAGATAGGCATATGAAGCTATCAGATTTTTTCGAGAAAAGGAATTTTATGGTGGTTAGAAATTTTGAAATTATACAATTGATGTAAATTATGGATGAAAATATTCATTTGAGAGAAGATAAAAGGATTAATCCTTGAGTTACCAACAAAGCTTTTTAATTTTATTTAGAAATCATGTTTCTGTAAAAATATTGTGTAGTGGTCACGATAAAACTGAAATCACCACAGTCTAATTCAAGCATTCTTAAAAGGAAAAAATCGACTCCAATAAAGATCTCAAAAATTATTTTGTAAGTTGTAAAAATATCAATACAGTCAAGCCTCATTACTCCGAACGTCAACAATTCGAAAACGTCATAGTCCGAAAAAAAATATTTATTTCGTCGATTTTCGAACGTTTCCAGACGAATTGGATTTATGATCCGCAATCGAAAAGCTCTTTTTTCATTAAATATCTATTTTTTAAAGTTGCGGATTAATGATGTTTAAATGTCATGCTTGTTTACAATTTTAATTTATTTAAATTAAATATCCATGTCTAGGAAAAGAACAGAATTTACAATTCATCAAAAGGAAAAATTTGTGCAATAAAGGAGTCGAAGAAGATGTCGCTGAGTGGAAATGTCTCAAATTATCAGAAAAGAATTAAACTTGGACCATGGAATTTCTACGTTATCAGAAACTTTGAAAAATATCGAGAAATTGGAAATTTGTGAAAGCTCAAACACATACTCCAGACAGTCTTCGAAAATTCATTCCCTGCTTGAGAATTCCTTGATCGAATGGATATCTCGAGTGGACGCAGTAAATGGTTACTTGACTGATGAAATTATCATTACAAAACCTACAGAATTTGGACAAAAACTAAATGTTGATGCCCTACAATTCAGCAAAAGATGGTTCTATAGATTCAAAAATCGATTTAAGCTGAATTTGAAAGTTCTCTATAAGTTTTTAATCCAAATGACGATAAGAAGATCAAAAAGTTCAAGAATCATTTATTTAAACAACCGATTAATACAAAATTTAATATGTAACATTTTAGTCTTTTTAATTTACTTTCAATCTTTTATTGAGGATACATTTATCCCAATGAATTCCATTTGTGAGGAATATTTTAAATTGTTTGAATGTGTAAATGTATTGATGCTGTATGTTGATTTAAGTATGTTGAATTTAGAATGGTGATTCTCCCACCCAGATGGAAATTTGTATTTTTTTATTAAGTTTAAAGTGATTGACTATTCGAACATAATTAAAATAATCATTTTATAAGTTCATATCCTTAATTTCAGAATTAAAATTAAGTTTAATAATTTTTAGTAAAATTTAAATTAAATGCATTTTTAATAATTTGATGTCATTTTTATTATTTTGGGATTTATTAAAAAATGGTAAAAATTAATATTTTAAAATTAATATTTTTAGAGGTTAAATATTTTAAAAAATAATTTAGAAAAATTGTTCGAATAATCATGATTAAAAACAGAAATAAGAAAACCAATTAGAACAATGACAAACGATGAAAGACTTTCTGAGATTCATAATGATTCTAAATGTAATTGCAATAAATTTTTAAACGAGACTTGTTTAAATGTTCTTAATACCATTTTAATGGTTTTTGCGGCGCTTTAATCATATAAATAAAAACTATTAATTAAAAAAAAATTAAAAGAAATTGTGAATTGATTATTAATTAAAATTGCGAATTGTTAATCGCTTGTTTCAACGTTTTAAATATGCACAAATAAAAAGTGTTAATTACAAAATAATTGTTTTCAATCAAATATGTCGTCTGTTATTTCTTCTCGAGACAAATGTCACTTTACGACTGACTCAAAAATCGTTGATGATTCGGATTTCGGTCTATGCTTATTCGTTTCATCTTATTTTAATTCTTCAACTCAGCGCGCTTATTAGAACCTGTCGAAAGCGACGAAGGAACCAGCGTATCTCAAATGCATGAACGGGATCACGAGAACAGGCTGACTTCCCGAAGTCGGGCCTAGGACCGAGCTCGATCTTCAATTAGAAACGATCACAACAAATTATGTGGCCTGGAGCGGGACCGAGTCAAGCGACCTACTGGGCTACATTTATCTTATAATTTTCACTAATATTTGATCTATTTAAATATGTCTGAGATGCATTACAAATTATTTATTAAAGCACATATAATCAACAAAGACATTGCCAAAAATAAAACATGAATTAGCGCTCCAAAAATAAACTGTGCATACTTCATATTTTATCTAAGAAATTAGTTATATATATTTCTATATGTATAAATTATCATTATGTTAGATTAAAAGAATTAATATTTTAATTAATTTAGAAAGTTTTCCAAATTACACCCTTAAGTCTAGAGGAATGGATCGCTGTGATTAAGATATCTTTCCCAGTTATTCTACTCGACGAAGTATTGAAACTGACGGCCCGGAAGTTTACAGATGGTAATAGAGATTGTTGTCAGCACGTCGACTGGCCTGATTTGAAACATATGATTTTTATTTGGATTGCCTTTGCATGTTTAGCTGCGTTTTTTTAGCATATTAAAGACCATTCATTCATTTTTTCTGTGATGATATTTTGAAATTTTATTTGCTCAATTGTTTAGTACATTGCAATTTAGATTATTTGTACGTAGAATATGTCCTTATTGAAATATTTATAACTTGAAGTTTTATTATTTTTATAACTTTAAAAAGTCTTACATCCACTTTCCCATGAAACTTTCTCAAAAAGAAGAACTACAGGCTTCAGGAATCACCGAAAGACATGACTTAGAAAATCAAATTGAAAGCAATAAATATTACTGTAAAACAATTCAACTCGACTTTTGTATTAGAAAAGAAGTGACTTCATCGAATGGAGGGTTTAAATATAATATTTAAAAATAATTGGACGTTGTTCTAGAGGACCAAAATAAATTTGAAATTTGTTATTTCTACTAAATATAATATATTAATAAATATAAATATATTATAATAAATATAATATATTAACCTCATCCTGAAACATTGTTCTTTAGTGTCCATCACTTTTTAAGAAAGATTACTTTAATGATTTTCTTGAGTCTTTCAGTTATACTCTATTTCGATGGCTTCCTTTATCATTATAAAGGAAAATTATCTGGTGAAAATCAATAATCAGGACTTCAAATTTTAAAAAGATTCATCGAATAACAACAGCTAATAATTAACGAGTAATAATTAATTTATAATTTAACAATACAAAAGTACCTTGTCAACACTGAAGAGACTTTCCTAAGAAAAAGATTGATAATAAAGGCTCTATTTGATTCACGGTAAAAACTACATGGTTAAAAATGTCAGATAAAAAACGGCCGCAGTCTAATTGTGCTTTGCGAAAACTGCCTTGTCTATTCATAAAATGTCAGCATGGATATTAAGCAGATAAGCGGTTTGAACACTTATCGAAGCGATTAAAGTGACCTCCAGATGTTCAATTTGTATATTAATTAACACACATACCCTCAAACAGAATGTATTGATATCCCCTCATGACTTGAATGCCATGCATTGTCTTTTCATAAAATTTCGAAAGGAAGTGAGGTACACAAGTATCTGTGTACACGTATGCAGGAATGTGATTACAAGTTTTTTTATACAGACCCTTGTAGAAAGTAGGTATACATGTTAGTATACAGCGGTCTTTCGTGTAAACTCGTCACCATAATCCTCCAGACAGGGAAACAGATGCTTCTGTGTCTCCCTTCCTTCAGAAACTGTTATCCTATGAATACAAAAAGAATGTAAAGCTTTTGAAGCTGTAACGAAAATGCAAAATACTTTTAAGAAGACTATTAAACAGAACAAATTACACGTTTTAGTTTCGGAGCTTTTAATTTGGAAATGAAAACATTGATGATGAATAATGATCAGGGCTTCCATTGACAGATGAAGACAAAGACATTCGTCAGAATTTGGATGAATATATACGTGCAGCATGTGAAGAAATTAGAAAGGTTCTAAACTTTTAGAAAAAGACAGTCAGAAAATGTTCCCATGCTATTGGTTTTACGCTAAAGTCTGATAAATGACTACCACAGATATTGGTAACGACAAAAAGACTCACTTTACTATCTACAATAACCTGTGAGTCTTTCATTGATCGAATCTTCACCTATGAAAAAAATGTAGGATACATATGACAATCCCATAAGGCAAAAGCACTTCATTAAGAGCAGAATAGCTTCAGGATGAAATATATTTTTCATAGAAAGATGGTACTGACCGTTTTTAGGCCTTCCCATGTACATTGGCTTCTTCGATGCTTAAAACAGTTTCTTCTGATATACTTTGTGCTCAGATTACTATAATTCCCCAAACGTTTCTGGAAATCCAAGCTTCATTTGCAATCAGAAAAGAAATTCAACTGCTCCTCGAAAACGAAAGACAGCATTTTGCATACAAAACCATCGACAATTTTATGTATGTTGGTAGAGAGATTCATGGCACAGGCATTTCTCCAGCTGCTTACCATCTTTTTTAAAAGATGATTATGATATCGTACTAGAATATGATCTTTTTTTATTCCGAAAACTCCGACTTATAATAATATGATATGACTCACTTGTTTATCGATGGCAGAAGGTAGATGATTCGAATGGTGGATATTTATTGAATAAAAAGCTGATTACAATTAGTATTATCTAAGAAGAAGAATTAAAGTGTAAGATTAAGTTCTCATCAAGTACCACTGATCCCATATGGGGTAGTCATTTCTTTCTTGCAAATTGGCTAAGTTGCATCAAAATGTCCAATATTAATGAGAAGTTACTTCAACATTAAAAATATAAAATTGTATATTAGTAGAACTGGAATATTTGGGGAATTGTTCATTGTGATTAGTGAATGTTTCCTCTCTGGATGAAAAAGCAATATGGAGTTTTGATTTGCAATACTGCGGGATTCGAACTTATTACACCTTTTTTTAACAACAGGTGCGATAACTCTTAAAGGTGCGATAAAATTTTACAAAACCAATACAAAACTATACATTTATTTTGGAATAAAAAATCTGTACAAAGTGTTCTTTTTTGCTTAAGTAAAAATCTAGAAATTACTCGTGGCTTGAGATTTATCAGTTCTGCATAAGAATCATGATCCTGTTCTAGTAATATAGCCTTGTAATATAGCCTTCTAGTAATAAAGCTCATTTAATTTCATTATTGCATCTTTGTGTTTAGTTTTTATTTCTTCTAATTCAGAAATTTGATCTCCTTGTACCTCTTCTTGTTCTTCACCTTGTACTTCTCCTATCTCATTAGAAATTGATTCCTCTTCTCCATTTTGTAAGTCTTCATTAATACCTTCCATTATTTTGTCCAAATTTTCTAACTTGGCTTTAACCCAACAATTGTAAACTGGGTCTGATGAAATTTGTCTGATTGATTGAGATACCCATATAATAACCTCATAAATATTCATTTTCTTAATTAAACTAGAATAATTCATTTAAAAAAGCCCTTGTCTATTTAATAAATCCGTTTTATGAAAATTATAATATTTATCCTTAAATGACTTAATAATTCAGATATCAAGAGGTTGTAAAAAAAGTTGAATTTGCAGGTAAAAATAGAAATCTAACATGTGTGAAATCACTAATTTTATGTCCTGAAAAATTGTCTAAAATGATGCATATTTTTCTCCCTGATTGTTTCATCTGTTCATTAATGTTCTGAAAATACGAAAAAAAGTTTTACTTTATAATCCAGGTAGATTTATTTGCCGTATAGCAAATGTTCATCGATTCCAAAGACTTGTTTTTCAGCGCCCTAAGACTTTTTGATTTTCCAACTATTAATGTATTTAAAAAAATCGCCATTTACATTAACAGTCAGTAAAGTTGTCATTCTAGTCTTGATTTGAGAAATTCCCTTCATATTCAATCTGTCATTTTTTGGACATAAGATCTGTTATTTGGAGATTTGATGAATAAGCTTGTTTCATCAGTATTATAAATATCATCTTTACAATAAATTTGCTTTACTGATTCAAACTCTTCCATGAATTTTTAACTTCAAAATCATTTGATTTTGACAATGTCTGATACATTTTAACACTGTGTAATTGGTGATGTTCAATAAATGTTAAGATAAAATAATCTGTTATCATAATGTTTTCAAACTTAATATTACCATTTTTTATAATATTAGACACGGTTTTTATGTCATTTTTTGATATTGGAAATCCTTTATTCCTTAAATATTTTACTTTGTCTAACAAAAATCCATAAAATTCCTCGTATTTAGTATTTTTCCTAACTCGAATATTATTACCTGAAAATTCTTTATTTTCTAAAACTTAATGTAAATTTGTCTTAATTGTTCTTGCTTGCGAGACCGTAATATTAAATTCCCTGGATGTTCTTTTATATCCCTACCTTGGATTTTCTTTTTATTTTTTCTGCTACTTCTTTCTTTGCTTTCATTGTAAGTTTCTTTCCAGATTCTTCCATGGGTGCACTAAAATTTTAATTAATAAGCAAATTTACAAGCCATCTAATAAGCAACTTATCGTATATTTCTTGAAATTTCAAAAAAGGTGCCGTAAGTTTTGAATGTGCGATAATTATTAAAACAAAATTGAATTCAAATGTGTTATTAATATATTAAAAAATATATAGAGAGAATAATAGAATCAATAATTTTAAGTTTTTGTGTTGATTTTAACTTATTTTACACTAGAGTTCTCATTTTATTTTAAATTTTTACATAGGGTGCGATAATATTTTATGTTTTTTAGTTATTTTAGGGTGCAAAAATTTCGCATCCCACTGTAATTATTAAAATAATAAAGTATATCTAAATTTCTTGCATGGTCTAATTAGTATGTTTGAATATTGTATAAATGCATATAATAAAATTACATTTTTCAGTTCCACGATTTGTCAGTGAACACGAAAAAGATCGTTAGGAAATCTTCAAGTGACATCTTTCTAGTTCTATCCTATGTGATTTAGTCTACCAAACCTGCAATGTAGATAATCATCCTATATATTTGAGACTGGAGTCATCGAAAATGAATTGTTGATACAAAATGTTCTTTGAATTTATGACATTAGTTCTAGAATAATTATTGATAAATTAGGTTTTCGATTAATTTTTCGTTATATAAATATTCTAATTTTCGAATTCATTACTGAATTTGTTTCATATAAGAAAAACATCAAGAAAAAAGCATTTGATTTTTTAATTTCAGATAGTAATTATTAAAATTGAAGATTGAAGAATTAATTATCTTTGTTGTATTTTTTTTGTTTGGTGTGAAGTGTCGTTTTAGAGTTCTTTTCAAAGAATAAGAAGTATGCTAGAATTAATTTTAGATGTTTTCAAGTAACGATGAAGTAAATATATGTTACCTAACTGATTTCTTCTATCAACTTCACCATTCGTTATATTTGATATTTTTTATATTTATTTTATTTTCTGAAGAAATATGGTAAAAGAAAACCGGCACAAATGTCTTCTTTGGGAGATCATGTTCTGAAAGAACACCTAGAAATAATACAAAGATGCACACAAATCTTTTTTATTCAAGTATCCATTTGAATACTGAAAATTAAGTTTGTGGCCAATTTTAAACTGGCAATTAATATCCGGTCAGCGGGATTCGTAGTGCTTTGTATAAAAATGATCTGTAGGTGAAATAATTCAATTGATCCATTGATCGATGAAAGAATATAATTTGGATTAAATTAAATCGATGCTACTAATTTTGCTATTGAATAAAATTTGAAAAGAGGCACTAGAAAACAAAAACTAAAACTAAAAAATATAATTTTATTATATGCAATTATACAATATTCAAACATACAGTGAGGTCCATTTAATTATATAAGAAGTCCATTTGATAGTAAATCCATATCTAAAATTGTACTAATAATGTGTTTATTTGAAAATTGTGCATAAAAGTATTTAATAAAACGAATGCAATTTTTTAATTCAATTATTGTTAATCAAATATTTTTCACACTTATAATAATTTACAATTAACTTAAAAATAAAATAATGTAGTAAGTTTTTACACCTGGCATCTAAAATTCGCACAAATTCTCCAGTAAAAGAATTCACAATAAAATCTGTTTTATGATTATTTCTTGAAAACACATTAAGGAGTAGAAATCAGTATTTTACTTGATTGATAAAAACTTTAGGCTTGGTCCATAGTCCTTATTAAGAACACCAATATGGGTTTTCGAACTTTTATTTTCAATACAATTAGAATTGTCTTTAGGACAACTCTCAGCAAAACTTTCGTAATTCGACATCGTTCTAAATTGATAACTTTTAGTTAATGTTTGTTAATAAACAATTATTCGAACAAATTTTTTCATTATTTTCAGATTTTATTTTTAAAGTTCAAATTTGGTAATTTTAGTAATAATTTTATATGCATATTAATTTTATTTAAAAAATTATTTTATGGAAAGAAAGAACATTTATTTAATTCAAAACTTAGTTAAAATTATTTACTTTATTTAAATTTTAATATGAAAATTTGAAAGGATTTAATATTTTTTAAGTTTTTAAATATCTTATGCTGTACTTTAAAATGTAAATTATACTCGAATAATTATTTATCGTGAACATCTAAAATATCAATTTTCCATCTGGGTGGGAGAAACACATTTCCAAATACTAAACTCAACATACAAAATTCAACAAACCAATTTCAACATACCAAATTTCAAATATTCCTCACAGTCCTAAACCCGGATTATTATCATAAACATCATAATGATATATCACTTAAATGATATATCGCGATAATATAAGCAAATTAACATTCCCGAAAGATCTTGAAATAATTAAATCATAGTTTCACTCTTGCTCATCCCTGGGGGTGATCGTTGTGATTCATTTAAGCCATTACGATCTTTTCTTCTTTGATCTCTTTCAAATATATCAATGTCTTTTTCGTTTGATATTTGAAATATATAAGTCTTTAATTCAATCAAAAATCTTTCTCTGTTTTTGTGCTTCGATTTTGTACATCTTTTCTTAATTTATCCATATATTCCTGGCCTCATATGATCCAGTAGCATCACACAGAGTAAGACACTGTTGTACAGATTTTTGGCTGACACGAAGACGAACGGCTGTTACTCTTTTCGGCAGCCTGAAATCACAATAATCGACCATTTCAGTTACTATTGACGAAGAAATTTTTTCTTTGCATCCCATTATGAGGAAAATACTGCTGACTAATGCTTTTGAGCCTTATATATGTTCAATCAACCTCGCATAGCAATTGGCCAGGGACTCAACACATGCTGCCTCTGACATAACCAAACCACTATTCTTTTTGCCACCTATTCTTGCTAAGGATCATGTTAGAAGGGACAACTTTGAAAGTACATTTGAAATAATGTATGATCAAATTAAAAAAACAATCAGCAACAGTAGCCACCAATGTTGTCGACTCGACTCATGTGACTCGACTCGAGTCGCGACTTAAGTCCTCAAACTGACTCGACTCGAAAAATTATTAAAGTGACTCAACGACAACACTATCCTTGATTCGTGAAATGTAAAATAGGAAAAGTGACTCGACTCGACTCGTAAAATATCTAAAGTTACTCAAATTGACTCGCAAAATATGTAAAATGACTCGACTCGACTCGTAACTATGAACAAATTTTAGTGACTCAACTCGACTCGTGACTCGTAAAAAATTTTAGCGACTCGACTTGAGACTCGACTCTTAAAATATTTATTGTGACTCGAGTCGAGAAAATAGTAACTGGAAGACAACACTAATAGCCACTATAGGGATGGCAGAAGAAGTTATAATTAATGATAGGACAATAAAACAGTTGAAAAAATTAAACGGCATAAAATTCTATCAAGCTTTATCAACAATGTTCATTGCGTCGCTGAGGGGGTTACTATAATAGATTATACACCGCGCTGGTTCCTCGAAAAATTAAACAGAATAGCTTTTGAGCTTGGAATCCCTGAGACCTCTCTTGAAATGAGGCCCTTATAAAACACACAGAGCTCCGTGACAAATGTCATAAGCAATATAACGGTTATGGTATTGCAGTTAGGTTGTTATATGACGAGATCACAATAGAATTACATGATTGTCTTCAGAAAGACAATAATGAAGTATTGAAAAACAAAATATATCAAACTCTTAAACTGTTAAACGACCTGGATACGACTTTTAAAATCAGAAATGCTGATATTAAACTAAAAAATAGAATTAAAGAAATAGTTAAAGAACACACAATTCCATTAAATAATTACGCAATTGTTAAAAGTTTATTCGCAATGAGTGATACTAAAGAAGTGTTTGAGAATACTTCTACTATGAAATTTAAATAACAAACTGCCATAACCGAAACTAATACCAGCAAAAGCTATGAAAAAAAATCAGATAATAATCTGAACATAAGTACAACCAGATCAGTTCTGCCGACTGTTGCTAATAACCACAATAATGTCACTGCGATTAGGAACCCGTAAACGACCGAGAATTGAGTGATTGTTATTGCAAAATTTGCTAAAATTTCCAGAAAGGCATTGGATCATCGGACGGATGTGCCTAGCACAACAATGTCATGCGTATTCTGCTGGAGGAATACCAACACCTCCATGCTGCCTTTTTATACTTGAATGATGCATTCGGCAGCATTCCAATGAACCACATATGGGGAATTCTCGAAAGGAAATGATTAGATACAACCTCCTACTCTCTCATTGCCATTCTCTATTCAGAGTGCACATCCATCTATACTTCTAATCATAACAACCGAGGATACACCGATTAGAAGGTGGGGTTAGACATGGATGTCCACTATGAATGTTGTTATTCAGTGTTAGCATTGTCCATCTATAAAAATCCCTACAGGACAATAACGCATACGATATTGAAACTGAAGCTTTTGGTTTCAAAATAAAAAGGTTTATGACTATATAAAGATTGATTTCGATATGAAGCAGATGTATGAATGTGTCAAGGACGTCATTCAATCATGTGAAATATGTCAGAAAAGGAAGACTATGACAACAAAGGCACAAGAACCTATCGCGAAAGAAAGTGCAAACTATCCATTCGAATCAATATTTCTAGATTTCTGTGGCCTATTTAAGCAAACATTTCAAGGAAAAAAAATATATTTTGGCTATTATAGATCAGTTTAGCCGATATATATTATTAAATGCAGTTGCTAAGCAAGATGAAGCTACGACAATCAAAATACTTCTCAGACACTGGATTTGGAAATTTGGAGCACCACGTATAATTCACATGATTGTGCTAAAACGTTTAAATCGTCCGTGATGAAAGAGCTTGCGGAACGTCATAAAATACAACTTCAATTTTCTAGCCCTTATCACCATAGCGCTAATGGCATAATTGAGAGACAATTTAGAATCATAAGAGATTATATAAATGCCACATGACAAGATAAAATCGGTAAGACATTTTATTTTTGATATTTTACCAGAAGTAGAATTTACTTTGAATGCAACAACACAGAAATCGATTGGAATGAGCCCGACAGAAGCGATATTTGGATTTAAAATAAACAGACAGTGGAATAATTCAAGGAGAACGGATAAAAATAGAGATGAAATTGTAAGCTTAGTTAAGAGGAATCAGGAAAAAATTAGTTATGATAATAGTAAAACTTGTCACCGAACATTCAATGTTGGAGATGAAGTGTTAGTCAAAATTGAAAGTCTTAATAATAAGGACGGGAATCGTTATGATGGTCCATTTAATGTAATTAAAAAGAGACATGATAGGAGTTATGAAATAACAAATAATAAGGGAAAGACATTAATACGAAATGTTGAATGGCTTAGGCCTTTTAAGAGAGGGAGATGTGAGATAAATTAATATTTGTAAATAATAAATGTAAATAACTTATAATAAAATTTAATCAAACATGGTTCAAAAACATTCATATATTATACTCTCCTATTTTAGAAATGCGATTTTATAAACAAACAAATTTTGTTTAAATATTCTCAGATTTCGCGTGAAAATTAAAAATATTGTGTATTAATAAATTTTACAGAAAGTGCCGTTTTGTATTATCTTACACGGATCATGGAAAGAAACACAACGAAGAGAGAAATACATTATTGCGATCGTTGACCATTTCAGCAAATATGTCGTATTGACACGTATCAAGAATTAAAAAACACAAAACAAGATGAAAACACTATTACAGATATACTCAAAAATAACTGAATCCTACGATTTGGATCACCCAAAGAAATTCACGCTGATCGTGTGAAATGTTTTGAATCGAGGAAAGTTGCAGATCTAGTAAAATAAGTAGGATCGGAGTTAAAATTGTCTAGCCCTTACCACCAAAATACTAATGGCATGATCGAACGACAGTTCCGGACTATAATAGAATATATTAATGCGACATTGAAAGATAGGAATAATACGAATTGGGCTAGGTTGCTGCCAGATATAGAATTCACCTTTAATGCAACAGTACAAAAATAGATAGGAGTAAGTCCAGCAGAAGTAGTGTTTGGAAGGACATTAAACAGGTCCGGTTGGTTCGAAGACAACAGAACAAATAGAGATGACATAAAAAAAAATAAAAGACAACCAACAAGAAAATGTAGTATTGACTAGGCGAACATTCAATATCGGATTCCATTGAAAGTATGGGTTACAAAGGAGATTAGGAATAAAGACCGGAAAATTAGCCGATTTGACCGAACATTGTTGCCGGTTTCAGGAGGGTGTAAACGAAAATATAATTAAATTAATAAATTAAAGTAATTAAAATGATTAACTGAAATAAATAAATTAAATTAAATAAAAAAATAAATAAATCAATAAAATAAATAATTCAAATAACTCGAATGAGTGAAAATAATTTTACCTAGCAAGAAGAAGCAACATGATATAAGTTAAAACACATTATCAATCGATAATGTGAATATAATAATTAATCAGATGGTGAGCCTCATTTTTTTTATTTCTCTGCCAATATGATATGTGAATGTGTAAAATGAATGTGATGGAATGGATGTTGGTGTGTGCCAAATGGGAAAGAAATGTTTAAATGGTTAATTGTAATTGGAAAATGTGTGCAAGGTATGTTAAAGTGTGTGTGTAAAAGTGTTTGTGAATTTTAATCACAAATAAGTTTCAAATAAGTTTTTTAAAAAAAGAGTTCTCTTGATCGAATTTGAATAAATAATTTTACGATGATTTAAATATATGGAAATAAATTGACAAAAATAATGAAAATGTGGGATAAATTCGGACGTGAAGTTAAAAGTCAATATAAAGATGAACAACTGAAAGTCATTTGTTCTGCCAATTTAAAATTGGTGCCTGAATTCATCATAAAATCGATAAAGAGTGCGCTATCACTCGAAGTTTTCCCGGCAGATAAAGATGCGTGTCATCATTTTCTCGGTTAGGATATCGCCACATTTGAATTGCGTAAACGAGATGGGATTCCGCTGAATATTTTGTTCAATGAAATGAAAAGCACTTTTCAACCGACATGCACAACGAAATGCAATTATCCAAACGATCATTTCATAGAATACAGCAACGAGAACAAATGCTTTCCGATAGAAAAAGTTTTCGAAGTTCTGATGAAAGTATCAGTGAATGCAGCCAGCAAACTACTGGACATCAGTCTTCTGGAGGACGTCTGTAAACAGATTCGCCAAAATCACTGTGAGAGAAACTTAAAGATCTACAGTTTAGACCCGAATCCACAGCCATTTAATCCATTTCGATTGATTGATAGAAGAGGTGAATTTCACAATGAATATGGCAATAAATTTAAAATTGCACCAAGACCATATGCTTTTATTGAGTTCGAGAGATATATTCAAAGGGCAAAAAAGATATTTACAGACACCAGAACATCGAGAAATTTAGCTCAAATTAATTGTGAATTGAAGGATGTTCAAAGAATTATAGTGAAAAACATTGATGATGAAATTCAAAAAGAAAAATCTCTGAGTGCTTTAAATAATAAATCGACGAACACTTCTTCTCTTCCCAAAATAACATGGAGATACGGCTTCCTGTCCAAGGATAAATATGAAGGCCCTTTCAAAATTGTCAGTCAGATTCATGATAGATCGTATAGACTAAAGAGTAACGATGGTAAAGAATTGGTACGTAATGTGGAGAAATTAAAAATCTTTAAAAAGGGGGATGTAAGGAATAGTAGCTATATTTTAATATAGATATTTTAATTTCAATATATTTTAAAGTCGTAATT
>MQRK01225244.1:61496-78821 GCA_001938485.1 Girardia tigrina
GGACGTGATAGAAAAAAACGGTAAACAGTTCTGAAATCAGCGTGAAAAACTGAGTAGGATACGACTCAAACAGTCTCAGAAAAAATTTTGAATTGAAAAAATGTAGAATAGTGTTATTCCACTAACAAGTCAGTGGAATAATATATATATATATATATACGTGATATCATTATTTTATCTGTTAAGTCGTTAAATGAAACTAAAAAATTAAAATATAAGATTTGTCAACTTCCTTTTTTTTCTCAAACAATAAAAATATTTCCTGTTTCTTAATCTGTAAATAATTCATTCGATTAATTAATTCTTAAATTTCAAATATTAATCAATATAATTTTAAAGTTAAAAAAATTCCATAATATAATTCGATTTAATCAATAAATAAAATAATAATTCCCAAATTTCATTATTGTTTTGTTTATTCAAACTAATTTTCATCATCGCATAAATTTATTGTAAACAGACAAAAATTTGAAAGTGAATTTGTCACGTGCCACAATGAATAAATCAACGAAAACCCTCATACAATTGTTACATGAATTACGATCGAGTGCTCATTCAAACAAGGCAAATTAATCGATAATTGTGATTGTGTCCGGTCATTGACGGTCGGTATGTGTGTTGTGTCATTCAGACTCGTCTGAGACAATCTCCGATCTTCCAGCACATAATGGAGCAATATCGACAGAACCGAATGACGCCCGAGCAACTGTGTCGAGGTCCTCGAGAGATGCACCACTTGGCCGAGACGTACTTGTGTTATTTGTCGAGTTTGCGCCAGCACCAGGTCTCATTGATTCGATATTGATTAATATTGTGAGTGTGTGTGTGACAGGCTTTGATCAATGAGTACAGCTGCGTGGAGAAGACGACAGAGGAGGCGGCCCGCATTGTCGGCTTGAAATTACCGAAAGAATTCGATGAGAAAAATGAATGATTGAATAAATAAATAGATTTTAGTTTTTTTTGACTTTTGGTGTAAATTTTCTTTAATTGTTACTGTAAAAAAATGACGGAATACAAAAAAATTTAGAGGAACAGAGACAAAAAATTCAAAATAATTTCTCAAACAATAAAAATATTTCTCTTTTATTAATCGTATTTAAACGTGATTCAATTAAATAACCGCAGTATAAAACATATAACTTGATTGGTTTGACTCAGACAAGAGGCGTATTGTATTTGTATAATACGGTTGTTGTTAATTGATCGAAATTTAAAAAATATTGGAAAAAAAATGAAAATTTGTTTAAATAAAAAAATTTAACCTTTTATAGTTTTGAATGAATTTTGAAAGATTTAATTTCTTTTTGATTTATAATGGAAGTTAATACTGTTAAGTTGGGAATTAAATTAGTACAATAAGAGGAAGAGAATGTAAGAAGTCAAAATAGTTTTAAACTCTGAACTTGTCTCGGATAACCACAAAGTCAATGGTCGTAAAAAGCAACAGATGAGAGACTGTTAATCACAAAGAGCTCTCGATCTTCGGCAAAAAAGATGATTTGGAGGAATATAAAGAGTATTTAAATTTGAGTAAGGGCCTTAACAAAGATGACTGAATAACTGAAAGAGAATGCAGAACAAAGGAATGAATATCATAAAATGCCTCAACCGCGTACGAAGAGAGTAAGGTATATATTCCCTTCTTGCTGTAAAGAATTCGCTGAGCAAAGTAATTAAGAAGACACATAACGAATGTATACCTAGACACGACACTTGAGCGACAGAGGAATGATGTTTCTCATGCTCCATAGAGAACTAACACAAAAGTTATAAACACCAAGGATGTATGCATAGGTATTTGTTAATTGATCATCGAATAAATGTCGATAGTACTAATTGTACAGTAAATGCACGAAATTACTCAGAAGAAATATGTACAGATTCTTTGAATCCGATTGTAAATATTGATGTGGCAGTGTCTGTAGGTACTACTGACGAGAGCGATGAAGGAGTGATCCCGAACGTGGTTTTGGTTTTTCAGTGGATAATATACTGAATAGATCAATATTCGAATGTTCCTTTACCCGTTTCACAAAAAACGCTTATACAGTCAGAGTCTTAAAAAACAATTTTACAAGTGATCATGATTAGTAATTTTTAGAGGCTTAGTAGCTTACTACGAATATACAGTTATTCGTTACATTCGGGGAGGCTTTTAGTCATTCCACAAAACATTATACGATATTTATTAATACAAATAAAAATATTAGAACGTTCACAATAATTTACATTATGTATATCAAACTGTAATTTAATAGTTTTTGGATGAATATTCGGCGCCAGTTAACGGTGGTTAGCCCTCATTAAATCCAAAGGGATTGGTTTTTGTTACCGATTCACATATTCTACTATGAAATAATATTTTACTATTCTTTGGTGTTTTCCGGGCTTCCATGATCTGACGATTTCAATTCTTTCTAAATCACACACCAAACAATAAATTATTGTTGAATATTGTTGCTTTTTTCCAAAAATTGATTTAGTTGAATGCAATCCCAATTTGAAAATAACAAGACAATTTCAAACTTGTTTAATATTTATTTCAGAATGAAATCAAAAAATTAATAAAGACTTTTTTAAATATATTTCCCCACAAACTTAAACGTCATTTTTAAAAATCTTTTTATCACTTTACATTAAAACTATAGAAAAAAACATTCACAAAATGCACAGTAACCACATTCTTTAGTAATATCAACATTTCTTTCGAAAAATAATCGGCATTTTGTCAATTTCTGAAACAATTCTATCAAACTCAACTTGAAATTGCGGAGTGACATAATCCGAACACAAGCATTCTAGATTGTTCACAATCCCCAGTTGATCATTCTTCAGCCTGATGTCGTCGTCATCGTTCTCTAATCCATTTATTCTATGAAAATTGATGATTATTTGTTTTTCAGCGAGTGAAAACGTTTCCTTATAAAGTTCAGAAATTCCAATCAGAAGAGTTAATAAATGTGTCCATTCGAATTCATCACCGTTTGATAATATATTATGAATCAGAAGTGCTCTCATCGAAAATTTATGTTTCGTTGAGACAATATGATCAGTCAAACGAAGATTTGAAATTAATAAATCTATATTGAAACCTTTCGTTTCAATCTTGTCGTCCTGGTTAACTTCAACAGTATTATTTAAGACCTCAGAAAAAATTCTCAATAAACAAGAACACCCGTCCAACTGTTGCCTGATCAGTACCTCAACCTCGACATTACAATCTTTCTTCTTTGAATCCAGAATTGAATGATAGTTATCAGTGATCGATAATTCACCATCAACCACACTTGCAAGTATCTTATTATCGATGTTATTCGAGTCAGTCATGTTCGACAAATGGAGGATATGGAAATACTCATCGACAAGATCGAGTCTCAAGCAAACACTGTCAGTTAATACACGTACCAACTCATCAAACCCATTTCCTTTACCAACAAAATCAACCATATTATTTAAATAATTCTCGATATGCTTAAAGATGTGATACAACTCGATATTACAAAAAACCACAATTCTCATCAAATGAATTTTCAATAAAAACAATTCTTTATTTCGTTGATTTAAACAAAAAATACACAAATCTATTTGCTTTTCTAATTTGTTCAATTGATTAATAAAACAATTAATTGACGATTTGTCGAAATCATTTTCACACGATTTAATCGGACAAAAAATTGAATAATATTCAACAATCTTTCGTAAATTGTCGTTTGTCAGTTTGGTGTGTTTTATTTTACATTTTATTTCATTTTTAAATGACAAAATTATTTGAAAATCTTTTCTTATTTTCAGAGTTAATTGTTGAAAAAGTTGCTGAAAGATTTCCTTTAAACTATCAATGGTGAAATCGGTGATAGTTTGTTGGAACAATTCCCTACCAGAATGATCTTTACACGTGAGAACAGAGATGTTGAGTCGATCTAGAGGACAACGGGGATTTTCGAGGACCAATAATTTGACACAAGAAAGACAAAAGAAGTGATCACATTGATCGAATAGCACGTAATCTTTAGTCGTTAGAGATGAAAAACAAATAATACATCCATTTTCAATCACTTCCATCGATAGTAATAATTGTAATTAATAATAAAAATAATTAATATTATTATTTCTAATTTAATTTAAATCAAAATATTCTTAATTAAATAAAAAATTGTAGAAAATCGTTTCTCTGTTTTTAAAAATATTTAAATTACGACCGCTTAAATAAATTTGGAATATTAAATTTTTAAAATATTATAACAAACTTTGTTTGGACAAAAATATTATTTTCACTTGAAAAAGTGATAATTTGGAAAAATGAAATTTATGAAAATTGTTTATTTGATTATTAAGTATTTATTTTTTTCAGATATATTACAAAAGGAATTTTCTTGAAAATCGGATGAATATCAATATGAGTTTAAATACTTACTAAAGCATATATTTAATCGTAACATAATGTATTTTTTATTATTCAATAAAATATTATCAAAATATTTTGTAAATGCTGACCTTATTTTGTATATTAAGTCTGCATATTTTGGTATTCAAAATCTTTTTTCAACCACACGGATAAGCGTATGAATAGAACAACTAAAAAGTTTTGAATTTCACGTATGTAAAATACAATATTTTTTAATAAAAAATAGAATTATTACGACAAAATTTTTAAAAAATTTAACATTTTGAAAAAACATAAAAATTCTACGTTTTTACAATTATACCAACTCACAATACGCAACATTAAGGTACTCAGAAGTTGGCTATCTTAATTGAAACGACAAGAAATATTTTAATTGTTTATAATAATAATATTGTAATATTAAATTAATAATATTTTAATAATTATTGATAAAAATTAATTTTCAAATTTCAGCTCGTGTTTAGAGATCGTCTTTTCAATGAAGATTAAAATTTAAAAATTTAAAACTAGTAAATCAAAAAAACGTAGTAAATCAAAAAATTTTTATAGCCATCTTTTTGGTGGTAGAACTCTAGTTGACCAAGAGAATTTTTTATCTTTTGTAGATGGGAAAATTATTATAACATTTACATATTTATCTTTAGTTTTTTCATATCATAAAAAATACTTATAATATATAAGTAGATCTTTTTCTACTATTATTGTTCAGGACTCTGATTTGGCCGATTTGTTCCAATTATTTTTTAGACCAGATTTTCACATTTTCATTTATTGTCATCGGAAATGAGTCGGTGTTCAAAGTTTGGAGAAAATTGATTTACTAAAAAACATTCAAAAACAGGTTTCTAAATTCCCTGGATACATATGTATATATACAAAGCCAGTTAATATAAATTATGGAAAAAACATATCACAACTAATCCCGTGACAAAAACTGCAAACTTATTTACTGTTTAAACACTTCAAATTATCTTTCCAATTTCGTATATCATTCGTCCCATTTAGCTAGTTTACAGAGTTCTTCACATAATGGCATATTAACATTAGAAGATTTGTAAAAACTAGGAGTCCTAGTATATCTACCCCGTACATCTATGTGTCCGGAGCCGTTGGATGAGTTGGGTTAACCTCGGCTATAGATGAAAATATAATTCAATCAATTATTTACTCCTGCTATATGATCAACTCCACTTACTTGAACTTATTAGAAGCTACAAATATCACACTAAGACGCTCTCTATCGGACAGGTCAATGAGTTTTGACAAAGTACTTGATTGGTTGTACCCCCAATATGAAAATGAGCGTAACTCTTGGTGGAATAATATCTAATTAACTAAATGTTGCTGGTAGAGTAACTTCAGAAGTGTTAAATTACAATAAAAAAATAAACTACGGAAAACTTAAAGAATTTGTGTATCTAATTAATACTTGGCAAAATGGGATAAATAGTCTAGCGCCGGTAGAAATTCATCAGCTATATCTATGTATATATACTTCATCTGGCCAATATATTCAGAAAAACTCACAATATATGAATTGAAATTTACCCATACATCAAGATCATATACTGTTCCTGTAAAGTGCAAACCAGGTGTAAATATTCACATCCCTTCTGCAATTTGTATAATGCGGTTTTAAGCTAACTTTAACTCACTGTTTTTAGTGTAATGCAATTTTAGAAAATTACGGAACGCATCCCTACTTTTCCAAGGCAAGTAAAGTCTTTTAAATGCAATTTTTATATGCTCTTTTCAATTGAACGTATCCACCGCATAAAACTATACCTTACAATAGATTAAAATAATAAATCAGCAAAAAACATTGGGTAACAAAAAATATTTTTTGAAAATCGTCCAGGGTTTTCCAGCTGAATTAGATTAATTTTGATGCTCTGAGTCCGCAAATGACCTTATATCTGCTCAATCAGGTCAGGTTTTTTTGTTTAAAAATTTGATATCAATTTTTCTTAAAAAAAGAACTTTATGCGGATCATCAGCTGAGAAACCTCGGACGAATTTTCCGTTTTCCTCAAGAAATTAAAGTTCACGTATCCAAATTCATTCAGTTTTTATTTAGTCCATCAAATTTGATAAGCATAATTATACATAATATTAGTATAAGAATGAGTGTTACGTGACACAAAAGTATAGAATTCACGGTATAAATTGGCGTTTCTTCGATTCCCGTGTGTGTACAGATGCTGGGCTGTCACTCTTCAGTGACCAGCAGTAGTCTGCCATCATGACTGCGTCCCACCTCCCCTGGTAACTCTCCTACATTTGGCGCATGTTCTGATGGAACTTTTCTCCCTGCTCGTCGCTCATCGCCCTAAGGTTTTCAGAAGGTTCTCCATGTGTTAGAACAGGAAAAGCATCTTTATACTGTTGGGTATAACAAATCTTTAACTTTAAATATTTACGTTTTAAATATAAATCTTTATTCTTTAAACTTTAATCTTTAATCGGAAATCTTTAATCTGAAATCTAAAATCTGACTCCAATTAATCAGAAAGGACTTCCAACATAAATATATAAATGAATGAACACAAAATTCTTTTTCCAAATACTTTATTTTTCAATAACACAAAATAGTACACAGCTTTATATTGTTCAATTCAATAGTATCAATAGACGTATTCACAAACGGATATTCGATATGAGTTTATCAAATCACAGTTTGTTATTTTCAAACTCTAAATCTTGTAAACGAACGATAACCGTAAACAATTGAAAATTACAATGATCTATTTCTCCTATACAGGGTACTATCGATCAGAACTTTCAATAGAGAAATATTAATCGAAAAAATAAAAATAAAAATGAACTTTACGTTTCTTACTTCTTGTAGTTTTAGATTAGAAATTTTTGGCCAAACTAAACTAAATTTGCTGCAGGTTATATAGTGGTTTTCATCAGCCTTGAAAATTGATAGAATAAAACAAAGACTACAATATTTTTAATTTTCAATTTCAAATTTTGATAAACTAAATATTATTTTGTTTGAAATTAATAATTTTGCCAAAAGAATTATTTTAAATTTTTTTTTACATAAGATTTTATCAAAAGTGTTCATAAGTATTTTTCGAAACCCTAACAATACTCATCAAACAATTAAGTTTTTGGAAGGCTTCTATCATGCTGCTGATGATTCCGGTGTGGTTTGCTGCCATGGTGTTCCCCAGGAAGTTTTTTACCACCTACGCAAACGATTTCCACCCGGCGTAATCTAGAGTTTGTTGGAACTCTGTGTCCTTTATGAGCTGCCGTATCTGTGGGCCATCGAAAATGCCGACCTTCAGCTTCTCAATGGTCAGTCGAGGAAAGGCTCGGCACAGGTACTTGAAGCCCTCTCATACTTGTTCAGAGTGCGCGTAAACTGTTTCATTAACCCAAGCTTCATGTGTAGCGGTGGAATCAATATCTTCTCCCCATCAACAAGAGGTTCGTTTATAATATTTCTTGCTCCAAACACTAACAACTCTCGCACCGGTCCCTCTTTCTTTACATAGTGGTGGGCTCTGTCTCGACTCTCCCTCATACATATAAAGCATGGTTATTTCGTGAACCAGGACTGCTGAGCAAGTAGAAAGTTTACCATCTTTAAGTCAAAGCAAATCATCGATTGGTGCTGCCCATATTGTATTTTGCGAGCAAGTACTTCCCTGCTTCATATTTCTCTTTGAGAGTTGTGGAGAGCGCAAGAGGGATTGAGGCTAACTGGTTCTCGTTGTAGAAGAGCACACACTTCAAAGAGCGCTTGCAGCTGTCAATGAAGAGTCGCCAATCTTTCGGATCGTATTGAGGAGTGTCGAGTTTAACAAGAAGACCGGCGAAATTTCGGCAGTACACGATGTGTTTCTCCTGGCAGAAGTAGCTCATGTAGTGCTCATGCCTTCTACGAAAGGAAGTGATACGCGCGTCCTTGACAACCAGATTTTTCTCTTTTAGTGTGAAGGCCAACAGCTCGGAGGAAGTCTTCGGCAAGCTGAGATCCCGATCCAGATCATCAAGCTCACATTTTAAAAAGGGCTGTAGACTATCTTGTGCTTCATACTCCTCTTATATGTATCTTCACTCGTCTGTAGTGATGGCCTCTTCGTCGCTGCCAGGAAGCTCTGTAAACGCTGACACAGGAATTTATTTGCAGTGAGCCAGTGGATGGCGGGAGATGGAAGGTCGGGGTACTGGAGACCGTGCCGATTTTCCCAGTTGATGTAGTAGTATTGATGGTGCAGAAGTAAAAGTCCAATGTATGGTCAAACGGCTCCCTCCAAACCATCGGAATCCCAAACTTCAGTGAAGTTTTAGCGCCCTTCGTCCACAGCCGGAGGTATTCCACGCGCGTCTTAGGGGCGCTTCACAAATCTTGTGATGTTCTTCTTGTTCTTTGACAGAATGTATTTTCCGCAGATGTAGCAGAACACGTTAGGATTATTCCTACATGACCATCACACCGAAGCCATCACAATAAACTGAAAGGAAAAAGAAAGATGCAGCTGAGTGTCAGACAGTGAAATTTGATTTGCAAAAGGCTAATTAAGTACATCTTGAATTATATTTTATATATCGAATTATATATAGGCCAGGTAGACCTAAAGCTGTATCTCAAAAAGTTCACCTGATAGAGCAAAATCAATGTGATATTCGAACTCAGAACACCAAAATTAGCCTAAATCAGTTGAGAAACACCTGACGATTTTTGGCTATTACCCAGTGTAATTGTTAATTAAAATAAATAAATAAAACAAAAATAAAAACAATTATAATTCTTCACAATTACCAGCTGAAAATATTACTCACAATTAATTAATTAAATTTCATTGATCCATTTTTTACCAATAATCGATTAACAAAATAGAATTTTCAGACTCCTTTTTCCTTATAACATCTTCAATTGAATCGCTCATTTTATTCATTCTCGTTAATCTGTTTTATGCGTCTATTAAATGCTTGAAAATCGTTAGATTCATTTCCCAACTGCATCTCGTGTTATTTTTTTCGATAATGGGAAACATTCAAACAATGGTGGACATAATTGATGGAAATTGTATCGCGACACACTTGAAACTATCTGAATCTGGGAACATGAATAGAACGAAAAGACTCAAACAGAATTTCAATAGATTTTCCAAATCCGTTTCGTTATTGGGCACAACTGTAAACAATCGGAAAGGAACTAGTGACAAACGATTCACCGATTCCGTGACCAAGAAACCAGCATCAATGATACCGAGGCGACAAAACTGCTCGAAAATTCACAATAGTAACTTACAATCGATACCGGAAATCGATAATTCAACCAACTCAACAATGGAGACTGATAGAAATACAGTTAGATTTGAGTGTAATATCCAGTCGAAAATAGATTTTGGTGGAAAACGTTGTGATAAAGATTATCGTCATGAAGACGAAATTAATAGGGTCAATGAAACTGTTTGTCCAGACGACCAAGAACACTTGTTTTGTGATTCAATCACTCCTGCCAACATTCGACAATATTTCCATGACGATTTACAGTACCAATTACTTTACATTGACGATTTGTCGTTTTTTGACGGTAATTGGTATCAAACAAGCGACAATATTTGGTTATATATCCCTGACAATTTACCGATAATTGGTGAGGTTTATGTTTATCTTGAGTTAGACTAACAAATTTGTTGAAATGTTATTTTCAATTGTTTAAAAAAATTATATTCAAAATTGAAATAGAGGGTACTCCGAACAAGAAATGTGTACTGAATCTTTAATATTAAAAATAAATAAAACATATTTTACTACAAAAAAACTTAGTGGAGACAATTTTCGAATGATTGACCAAATCTGTGGAATATTTAAAGTCAATTAAATTTATTAGAAGTTCTAGGGACATCATCGGAATTATTACTATGAGATATTTCTGACATCAAAACTTTTATTATACCACACAAAAAAATGTTTAAATTTAATATTTAAACAAACTTATTCTTTTTTTGAGAAAAAATGTTTGTTTTATAAATCTTAAACCGATATAAATAAAAATACTTATAAATACAGTAGATACCGCTTAAAGAGAATATTTTGGGGACTTGAAAAAATGTTCTCTATAACCGATATTTCTCTTTAACAGATACTTTTTATAAGGATAATTTTTAAAAAAATATCAAAAAAAACTTTACTAACCAACACATTTATTTTTTAAAAATAAACTCAGTTATTTTTCTCAATGTTTATTTTTCAAAAAATTCTCTTTAACCGATTTTATTCTCTTTAAGCAAGTTCTCTATAAGCGAAATCTACTGTATTCATATTTTATTTTTTCATTACTTTTATAAATCAATTTTAAATTACAATAACATTTTAAAATATTTAATCGTTTCATTTAATTTTATTAATTTTTTAAAATCGTTCCACATAAAAATTATACATTATACTTTTTATATTATATTAAAAACTCTCAGAAATTTATTATTATTAGCAATTTAATTGATCTTCTTAATTTTAGTAATTTTATTTTTTCAAACGTTACATATTAAAATTTTAATTTTTACATATTTAATATAAGCTTCTTTCAAAAATTTTCATTGTATTTTTAATTCCTAATAAAATTATTTAATTTTTATGTTTTTCGTAAATGTTTAACGATAATTAAAATGAGTAATTTAACAATAAATAAGCAAAATAAATATTTAATGTTTAAATTAAAAATCCGTTATTTCTATGACCTTTGATAAAGTATGTGTTGCTTATCAGGGGAATAACTAGAATTTTGTTAATAATGTTAACTATTAATTGTTAAATGTTACGAAAATGTTGTTTGAATATAATTTTGTAAATTGGAAACTCCACACAAATTTGAGAAAATAAAAACATTGATTATTTTGTTAACTAAATATGCGTAAAAAATCGTTCATCTGCAAGCAAGGCATTCCTAAACGCTTTGACTCTCATTGTGATTTTAAGCTAGACCCTCGTAATGGTCAAAATTAATGATTGGCCAAAAATGCGGACCACTTAGTATTATAAAATTTATCTTGTTCACCATGAACACCATTATTAGCAATACACTTCTTTAGTCTACTATTAAAAGATTTAAGAGCGTCATCAAATATTTTAGTTGTTAGTTCAGATCACATTTTTCAATACAATCTTTCATGATTGACAATGTTGTTAGCCTTTATTTTCCTACAACGTTATTAGAAAAAAAATAATCTCATGTTTTTGCTCCTAAGATCACAAAATCTCTCACCTCTTGATTTGTTTTATATCAGATTATGTTTAAAAACATTCTGTTTACAACGAATTCAAAGAAATTTTGCACCTCTAATATGTAACATGAAGCAGCTATATCATCTGGACGATATCTTTAGAATGTCTTCTTTGAAACATTGACATTTATTTGAAATTTTTGAAATCTATGAAACTGAATTAAAGTAGACGACTCAAACAGAATTTCGATAAATTTTCCAAATCCGTTTCGTTATTGAGTACCATTGTTAACAATCAGAAAGAAGCAAACGACAAACGAGTCTCCGCTTCCGTGACCAATGATACCGAGGCAGTAAAACTGCTCGAAAATTTACAATAGTAACTTTGAATCGATACCGGAAATCGATAAATCAACCAACTCAACAATGGAGACCGATAGAAATACAGTTAGATTTGAATGTGATATCCAGTCGAAAATCACTTTGAATGGAAAACTTTGTGACAACAATTATCATTATGAAGAGGAAATTAATACAGAGCTATTATTAAATATATAGAGTTTTATTAATAATTGTATAAAAAACTATTATAATTTTAGATCCAAAAGATATTGAAAGTTTAAAAATAAATACCATAAAAGAATAAATACCATCTAGAAAATGGTACGCCGACTTTACCGCGGACGACTTTATCGCGGACGACTTTACAGCGGACGACTTTACAGCGGGCGACTTTACCGCGGAAAATTTACAACAAAATTGTCAATAAGTGAACAATGTCATCTAAAATATGAATAAAAATTTTTAATTATGTTGTGACAAAACAATGAATCATACAAAGGTTTTAATTTGAAAACATAGATGGATAGAAAATTTCAGATCGATATGACATTTAATTATTCTTTTCAATATAAAAAATAAATAAACAACATACGAAAAATAAGTAAATTCCAAATTTAAAAAATTCAAATAATATTCTAGAACAAATGAATAACACACCAAAAAAATGTGATGTGTAAATAGAAGAAAGATACAAAAGCATTAAACTGATATATTAAAATAATGGAATAGTAAATATATACTTTAATCAAATATTGGTAAATTATTGTATTGCTCAACGACACGTTCAATCCTCTCACTTACTTTGGCATAAATTTGCGATGAGAATTGTGGGAATTCTTCATCTGCTCTAATGTGCTGCAAAAATAGTTCAATAAAATCTTGTTCAGTACGAAATTGATTTATCAAACTATAAACAGTTGGGTGATTGAAAGCTATAGAATTTTGAAATGCACGATGCCAACCTTCTATTGCATTGTTTGTGCGTGATAGATGATAAATGACGCGGTCATATACATTCCAACACTGAATTGAATATCTAGAATGTAATCTTCGTTCTCCACGAGCACGGCCAATATATGTATCCTCAAAATATGCAAAGAAATCACCGAGTTCTGGATAATCATTAAAAAGATCAAGTAAAGCCAAAAAGGCAGTGATAACATCATCCACAGGAACAAACACTAAGGCCATCAGTGATTTCAGAATGTTCTAATTTCTTCATTGTTTAGAGATCCGGAAGATTTTATGTTTCTTTTATTTTTTCCAAATTGATTGGTTCAGATGAAACCAATCAATTTTTAACAGTAGCATTGCAAAATATAATGGAAACAGCGTTCATTGTTTCCTTTTCAAAATCCATCATAATAGTTTGTGGATTTAAATTTGGTTGTTGTCTTAAAAGCTCTTCAAACATACGAGTGTAATTTAATTGAGTTTTATTGGTCATCAATGTATAAACAAGAGGCAATACTTTGTTTGATTTTAAAGCATGTATAGTATAAACTTGGTAAAATAATCGAGGGGCGACAGAGAATGTCCCATCCATAAATCAATTTTCATAAGAAGACATCAGATTTATGTTTGCAGTTGTCCTGAAGAGCATTATCCGGTTGGCATCATTAGATCCGGAATCGTATATCAAAAAAGATTCATCTCTAGTTTTAAACCTCAAATTTTCAGGAACATTTATTTCTGACAAATGATTTGGATTTGGCCAAGGAGCATTCTCTTGTTTTCGTCTTCATTGAATTGTACGTTGAATAACTAACTTGGAAGAAATATTGTAGCGTCAAGTAGAATCCCAGTCCTAGATTTCTGAATAATTTGCCTCGGGGTATATACTGTCTGCGATGCACGAATTGCAACCACCTGAGCAATGTGCCTAGCGACAACTTTACTTGGCTCAGGAGCATGATTATGCTGAGTAGGGTGACCTAAAATAATAGATGCTTCGTTGTTGTTTGAAGTACGAATTCTTCCTTTACATTTATGTTGTTCATAAGCAACACAGCACCAGGATTTTCCATCTAGGGATTTTAAATCATAATTGTGAAGGACAGGTTCATTCTTTAAATTTTTGAAATAATTCATTTTTATAAATAATCTCTACAATAAGGAAATATTTAAAATCAAAAGTTTTCTACAACAGTTACAGTTGAATCTGTTTAATGTCACACTGCTTAATATCCACATTCAGTTATTATCAACATGGTGGAGATTCTCTGGCGAACTTCTACTGTGTCCTTAACAAAATATCCGTTTATTATCACGTCGGTTATTGTCACAATCTGCTTAATATCAACATGATTTAGCATAATATCACATAATATCACATTTAAGCACTCGCGTGTCTGCGGCTCTGCACACACACACACACATGTACATGGTCACGGGCCCACCAGCAGTATAGCGCCTATATGATGATGGAGCTCTTTAAATGAATCATCATGCTGAGTGGAGACAGCAACATGAGTAGCTGCGTGGGTGCATTTGATTTGCACACTCATCGATATTCCAGGCCTCCAGTCTTGATACCCACAAGCACTCGCACAACACGGATGATACTGTAGGTGTGTTGCTCAGGCGTATAGTATCTGTACAATAACAATCATCCAGTCACACATCCACTCAACTCAGTCAGCGATTTCATTATTGCTGTACACGTGTCGCATGCAAAACATCATGTTAATGAAAAGAAAACGTGCTGATTTATCCCTCGCTTCGAAGATTGAGATTATAAATGAAATTGATTCTGGGCAGCAGCAGACGGCAGTGGCTGAAAAGTTTGGTGTGGATCGGACTACAATAACGAAAATTATGAAGAAGAAAGATGTGCTGCAAGGAGCTTTTCAGAGAGATGCAAACAATCCAACAGCCAAACGGCAGCGGCAATCATCTGTCCCACATGTAAACGCAGCCCTCCTCCGTTGGTTCAAACACATCCATCTGCAAAATATTGGCATCACTGGTCTGGACCTACAAAGAAAAGTAATGGATCTCGCTCGCCAACTTGGTATGAGGGATGTGGAGATTAGTCTCTCATGGATAAACCGCTAGAAACAAAGACACAACGTTAATTCTAACGGTGTGTGGTGAGAGTGAGTCTGCGAAAGCGGATGCAGTGAATCACTGGTTGGTAACTACTTTTTCAGTTATTCTTGCGGAATTTGCCCCCTCGGACATTTTTAACCCAGACGAGACAGGATTGTTTTGGTGTGAAATGCCAAAGCACACGTTAACATTCAAAGGACAACAGTGCAAAGGCGGAAAGTAATCGAAAACCCGTATCACAGTGTTGTTGGCAGCCAACATGGCTGGCGAAAAGCTTCCAGAACTAGTAATCGGACGCAGTGCAAAACCACGCTGCTTTCAAGGCTGGAAGCATCTTCTCACTCTCTACACCTCACAAAGAAAAGCGTGGATGACATCGGAGCTATTCAACAAGTAGATCCGGGACCTGGATAAGAAAATGGCAACTAACAAACGTCGAATTGCCCTGATACTTGACAACTGCCCCGCACATCCCCACATCATCGGGTTGCGGAACATAACCTTCTTCTTCCTACATCCTGGCACAACAAACGTTTCCCAACCAATGGACGCCGGAGTGATTTGGAGCTTCAAAAGCCACTATCGTCGAATCCTAATTGAAAAGTGAATTTCTGCATTTGATCTCGGCCAAGAATACACCCATTCTCTCATTGATGCGCTACTGTTCCTCCGAACTGCTTGGGAACGCGTCACTGAGCAAACAATTGTCAACTGCTTCAGGAAAGCATTTCCCTCCGCCTTTTCTGCTGCAGAACAAATGGGGACTGAACCTGAAGAGGGCTTGGTTTCTTCCGCCTACAACGGTGACAAATTGTGAGAACGCTTGGCTCAGGGCGGTCTCATCCACGAAAGCATCTACTAATGTGATTATGTCGACATGGACTAGAACGTCATCATTACAGAGGTGCCAACTGAAACGGGTATTGTGAGAGATATCAAAACTAGTGCAACTGCTACTCATAGCGACAGTGACGGGGAATCGCACAGTGACATCCAAACAGTTGATGTCGCGACGATTCCACCAACGCATGCTGCTGCGCTAGAAGCTGGTGAAACTCTTCGACGATATATGATTTCGCGTGATATGTACGAGAGTACGTCGTCTTCTTTGATTATCATTGAGAAAACTGTGTACTCACAAAAAAACACTGAAACAATGTAAAATTACTGAATTTATGTCTTTTTAACATGTTTATCAATTTCTAATGCGCATACTGTTCTTGGCATTGACTATTATGATTGGTTTGCTTTAGTACTGAATGCAGTATACAGTTCAATGAACGTGTAAGATAGGGTGCATTCATTTTCTGAGGCAGTCGGTTAATATCCACATCCGGTTAATATCGATATAATGTTTTATCCCGTGCGATGTGACATTAAGCGAATTCAACTGTATAACTAAAAAAATATTAAAAAGTGAACGCCTTTTTTCAAAATTTATTTTTGTAATTAATTTCGGCGGATTACCCGCTATTTTCAGACTAAATTAACACTGGCTTTTTGCAGCTTATATATGAGAAAGGTGATTGTGTAATCAATCATGTAATAAAGGCTCTCACTTTAAAAATGTTTAACAGAGAAGTTGAGTGTGAAGCTTGAATATTAATTTTTGGATCCATGGATCTTATTAATAAGTCCTCACACGTTACTCTCTCCCAGTAATTTTTAAATCGATTACACAGAATTTGAAAATCATTTTCTCCGATTTCCTTTTTACATTTTAAATTATGTTCGGCTCCCATTATCCAACCGACTATGCTCTTTGATCCGTTTGCAGAGATGACGAGATGTCTCTCCAAAGTATGTGACGTTACACCCATTACATGTATATTTATAAACAAGATCGGAGCACAAACCGAGAGGAGTGGGAGATTTATTACTGAACATTTCACGAATTTTATATGATTGGGAAATAATTTTCATTTTTTTGGTATTTGGGACTCCTGGTATCCCAAGACTCTTCATGCTCCGTATCCCAAGAATTATATCCGGGCTCAATCCATCCACAACTTTGAAATTACAACTTTTCCCTTTAGCACCCAATTCAACTATCAGGGATACTTCCGCTCGTATAGGCACTGTAAATCCATATGCACACTTGATTTTTCTGGATGTACGTCTGGTTTTCAATGTTTTATCTGAATCTTGCAACTCCATTAGCATGTCTTTACTGATAGCATTCACTTCGGCTCCGGTGTCTAATAAGATCTTTTTAGTGTTCCCATTGATCCGACCGTAACACATTGGTTTGTTCTGATCTTTTACTTTATAACTGCTCTTCTTTACTCGAAGATTATTCTGTTCCTTTTGTTTCGGAACTATTTCTTTCACCGCTCT
>MQRK01225245.1:0-13273 GCA_001938485.1 Girardia tigrina
CATCAATTCAGACAGATATTGTGGTCAGCTGGAGAAATTGGCTCATTCAATTCAACAGGAACGTCCTGAATTGGCAAATCGAAAAGGAGTTGTAATTCAGCATCATAACGCAAGTCCGCATACAAGTTTGACCACTCGCCAAAAACTCTTATCACTGGGTTGAGAGGTTTTGCCGCACCCACCGTATTCTCCAGACTTGGCCCCATCGGATTTTCACTTATTTAGATCACTGCAGAATTCCTTAAACAGAAAAACATTCGCCAATGATGATGACATCAAATCGTTCCTAGACGGCTTTTTTGCTGRCAAATTCAAAGGGTTTTTATGAATCAGGAATAATGAAGCTACAGGAAAGGTGGAAGAAAGTGATTGAAAATAATGGACAGTATATCGTGTAAAAATATTCGTGCATCCATGTCATTTTTTGATAATAAATATTTTAATAAAAAACGCAATGAACTGGTTCATCTTTAAACTGATTTTAACTACATTCAGAGGTTTATAGAGTTTTTCAGATTGTGAGGAATGTTTTAAATTGTGTGTTGATATTGTGCATATTGTATGTTGATTCGGATTGTGCCTCTCCTGCACAGATGGATGATTGATATTTTCTTTGATTCTTACTAATTAAAAATAATTTAATTTAATTTTAAAGTAAAAAGATTTAAAATAATTTTTGAATGTATTATTTATTTTTAATGTAATTTAAAATTTTAATATATTAATTTAATATGTTCTTTTTTAAAAATGTTTAGATTTAATTTCAACCAATTACATTCTGTATAATTAATAATTTTTATTAACAGATTTTCATTTATTGAAAATAATTAGTTTGAACTCAGAAATATATTGATCAAGAGAGATGTCAAATAGTGAATGCGCTGTAATATTAATAAATGTTGCAAAACTCATATTGGTGTTTTTAATACAGATGTTACAAATTAGATAGGAATATCTAGATTTATAAATGTATTTTTTATTATCAAAATGAATATGAATGATGTGGTAGGAAATGGGGATAATGAAGTCATGCATGTCATTCAGAAAAATATAGATATCTTTGACAAATATTCGTTAGATGTGAATCTTACTAATGTTTTTGAGTTTATAATTGATACAGGAGAAGCTAAACATATAACTTTACCTATAAATAGCATATAAAAATACCATTGAGTTTAGATTAAATAGCGATTTCTTAGGTTAGAAAAAAATTGTAAGACCAAGTAATTCACTTTGGAATATTACACTAGTAATCGTAAAATAGAAACACGAAGATAAAAGAGTATCTATAGATTATGTGTAGATTAGTAAAGTTTAAATGCTAAAACATAACATCAACTTGATGCAATCCTAGCAAGTGAGGAAATAATATTTCTCAACAATATTTCTACTCTAAATCTTAAAAAACGCATTTTATACCTGACAACATAAATCGAACTGCTTTTAAAACTGTGAGGAATATTTTAAATTTGGTATGTTGAATTAAGTATTTTAAAATGTTTTTCTCCTAATTTTTTAAAAACGATTAAATAAAAGTTTGTAAAATAAAGTAATTAAAAAATCTTTTTAAGTACAGTTTTAGATAAAATTATTATTCCGATCAATGTAAAGTTTTTTAAATGAAAATCCTTTCAAAAATACTTACAATTTTTGAAATCAAAAATACTTATACAAAGCCGGTTGCCTATTTTAGATTCCCTTTTGTAAATGCCAAATTATTGAAAAAATGGGTCTTGTCGATGAGGAAAGATATGGTATGCTGATTATATAAACTTAAGATTGATTACTATCAGAAAGCATTACTTTTGTTTATTTATGGTTCATATTCTATTTTTTACCTGAGTGTATTTCTAAAATAAAAAATTCACCTATTTTAGACTATACAAGAATTAGTTCCTAAATGAAGTCATTTAATCCAATAAAAGAAACTATTTCATCGAGATTTGAGTACAATGAATAAAAATAAGTAAATGGAGTAAAAAGTAACGTGATTACTACATTCAGTACTTTGAATGAACGCCCTTTTCTTTAATTACCGGATTAACCCAACTTAAAATCGAATTGTACAGTTTGGACTTTTTCCTTCCAGAGGTTATATAAATTTTTAATTGTTGATAAATCAGCACTTTGAACTGGTCAATCGGAGACCCTTCGTATAGCTTAGTGACGCAAGTAATTTGTTGTGTGTGAAGATGAGACAGCTCCTCTTTCTTGTTGTCAGAGAAATATGGCGGTATAAAGATCATTTATTATAACATTTATTACAAGGGGTCTAAAATAGGTGACGGGCACTGTATATTTTGTGTTCGTGGAGTTGGTTTTTCATAATTAGGGACGCAAATAAACAATTCAACGACGTCTACACAAGAGCATGTGACCACTACCTTGACGTTCCAATGGACCTCCTCGAACGCCATCACAAGGACGAAGTTAAGATTTTTCGCTTTGTCATCGGAAGCCTAGGAAGATGGCACCCTGATAACGATTCCCTACTTCACGAATGACGATGAAGTCAAAACATATGCCACAAGAGTAGCAAAACGTAACATTGAAATGTGCGCCAAACACTTTAGCCGACACCTCCTTTACATATCCAACGAAGAAATAATCAGAGACGGCAATGCTTAACAACACGCAGTCATAAACCCCTAGTTCCACTCTGTAAGAGAGTGCAACTCTTCGGCGTGACGAAGCGAAGGCAGAGGCGCTAGCCAATAGTCGGTTATCGAGACATCAACATGAAAATGTCGATGCCTTGCATTTGATTTAACTCCACCTAAGAGGTGCGATTAAATTAAATTACATATATTGTTTATTTATAACTTTTTTGTTTTTCTTTTATTATATTTCCAGACATTTGTAGATTAATTATTTGGTAAAATATGAGAAATGGAAATATTGGTGACCGGATAATAATGATAATGATGATAATTACCGACCCAACAGCAATTACTGCTCCCCGGTGACCAGTCTCTGGATTGAGGCGTCCCGATTAAATGTTTAATTGGAAAAATAATTTGAATTTTCAGTTTTGATTGGAAGTCAATTAATCAAAAATGGTTAAATCCAAAGACAATTAATTGTTTGCAATTGATTACAGTCATAATAATAATATTATTATTGCGTTATTATTATTATTTATTATTATTATTAATTTAATTAACAAATTGCTAAAGGTAATAAATAATAATTATATGTATAAATACAAACAGAATATTTAGAATGATGAACCAAATAGAAATAAAAAATCCATAAATTAAAGATGCAGACATACGAGTTAGACTTGGAGGCCTTGTCGGTGGCGGCGAAGTTTGCGTTGTTGTCGGCGTCGTGTTCTGACGAGTACGTGTAGATTGTATTTTTATTATTGAAGTTGTTCATTGCGTCGTCATTCGAGTTTCTACTAATATTAGCCACCATCATTATCATTACCGTACACAATCTCTCAATCGAATTACTTATCGTTGCAATTCTTTGACGCCCTCAAGCACGGCAGTTTCGATTTGATATAATCTTTCCGTCGCATCACGAAGAACACAACAGCGAGTAAGACCATGATGCTCAACACAGTGCCCAAGACGACTCCCGCTACTGGATTATTATTGATCGATCGAACATTAATAACACATTATAATTATTGACTAGCACCTACTTTGACTGGCAGCTGAAATAAATAATATCATCGATAAAATCCGAATGAAAATTATAAATCAGGAAAAATAAAAAGATTTGTAAATAAAGGTTCAGTAGATAATATAAAATTTGAATATTCAATTGTTATTTTTGAAACATCAACTAATATCAACGAACGGCGAAAACTTTTTTATACACGTCGACCTCTCTATGGTAATTTCAATCAAACATGATGTTTGTATGGGCGTCCACAGAGAAAGGCAAGGTAGGGCACTTTCCCCCCTGAACAAATAATGTTTTAAAAAATTGAAAAAAAATATTTCACTAAGAAATTGGAAAATTATAATTGGATGGTAGAACGATATTGGTTGCTGAAATCTAAAAAAATGTATTAGATAAATAGGCTGAGAAAAAGTACATTCCGAAAATTCTATTCCAAAAATAGATTAACAATCAAATAAATGAATAACATGGAATTAAAGATTATTTTAATAAAGATGGCCGGAAAAATAAATGGTGTACACAAACTTTTTAGGAACAATATCCTATGGCAAATACCTTTGAAAAAACATGCGTGTTCTGACAACAATCAATTTGAATATTTTCTTTGTAATGTTATTTATTAATGTGAATTTTTTTATAATTTTGAATTTAATGAGAACAAAACTGAATAATTAAATAAATTGCTATTTTCAAAACATTCTATCCAGAAGTTTTAAATTTTTCCTCCCCTGGAAAAAATCCTGTTGGCACCTATGGCTGTTTGATTTGACTGGAATGGGAATCGGTTTTAATCTGGCCCCTAGAATCATGACAGACATGATACGATTGGTATTGTCATTGGTTTAAAGAATCCACGCTGCTACAAGATCTTATTTGAAGCATATTTTTGTCGACAAACCTAGAGTTGATACCGAAGAAGACAATTGTTCCCCAGAACGTGTCAATTACAACGAAAAGGTAAGAGTTCTTGGAGTAGACATGAATAAATATGACGGAAATTTTGTCGAAGCAAGCCAATTAAATACGAATTAAAGGTTTAACCAAATTTATGTCGGTTTAAGGACTATATAATTTATGTGGCCAGTTAACGAGTATTTATCCTGTTGCATAATGATTAAGGTCAATGTTTTCGCAACTTAAACGAATGCATATCGATTATTGGTATACGATGACTATCGAATCCTTAATTGATAATGTGACAGAGGTTCTTTACAGAGTTGATGAGTACTATCAGTGTATAGTGAGTATAGTTGAATGTACAAAATCATTTTATGTTTATGATCCAACCATAAGCAATCGGTATAATTATTTTAAACAAAAAGTTTATACGTATTTTGAATTTTAATGAATAACCTATGAGCGTGTAGAATGAGAATCAAGTTATGTTTTCATCCGAAAAACCAAATTACTTAAATGAATCCTTCTTATTTCCAAGGTGGATAAATCCCTGGCTTCAATATTTTATTGGATTGCGCTCCTCTGGAAATAAACCGAATCTTTTGTTAATTTTTTTTGTAGTTTATGGTAGTGATTATGTGATTCCTGTTGTTTCGCGATATAAATTTTGTAATTTAGAAAGTATCTAAGTAATATTGCAAGCAACTATACGCAAAAGATGATTGTTCTTGGACCGATTTTCTTACTGGGAAATTCAATTTATGAGTAGAAATGTGCTTATTTAAACTGTTACCAATCGTTCTTATGCTAGGTCAAGTATATCTGTAATAAAATGTCGATTTGTTAATCCTTTGATAAGTTAACCTTCATATTCCATAAATCACTTGTTTCGTTCTTTCTGTGTTTTCGATTTGCGAGATTCAATAGTAGGTTATCCTAAAAGTTCCCGGTCAAAAATGAAAAATACAATTTTTTGTGCAAGAATTTATTTTAAATAAATAACAATTAATCTTCACAGTACATTCCATCGTTTTCGATTACTTTCTGCAAACGGTCTGCAAACTTTCGAATCTGGTCAAAGTACCATTCCGGCTGCTTCGAATTGAAGAACTCTTGACATGCTTGTTCAACTTCATCGAATGCTTCGAATCGGCGGCCTTTCAAGAAGTGTTGCATGGATCGGAAGAAGCCATAGTCGGATGGAGCACAATCAGGGCTGTAAGCAGGACGCGGCAGGATTTCGACTCCATCCAACTCTTAGAACCAGCGCGTGGTCTTCTTGGCGGTATGCAACTTGGCATTGTTTTGCTGAAACAGTGCACGTTTTTGGTTGATTAAGGCAGGATACTTCTCATTGAGCTTCTCGTAGACACGGTCCAGCTGTTGATAATAGAGCTCTGCAATGATGGCCTGGCCGTTATGAACCAACGACTCCCTCTAAATTCCACCAGACGCCCAACATGATTTTCAAGCCAAATCAATCTTGTTTTAGAACTGATGGCGTTGCTTGACCCGGTGGAACCCATCGCTTGTCTCGGTTGCGGTTGACCAAGTAGACCCACTTCTCATCCGACGTCACAATCCGTTTCCAAAAGCGGTAATCTCGTTGATTCTGTAGCAGTTGTCGGCGAATTTGAAATCTTTCATCTGTCTGTGCTTTGGGGAGTTCTTGTGCACAACGAGCTCTTTCAAATGTCAATATATGGTTGACTTGCAGACTCCAAGCTTAAATGCCAAATCGCGAGTGCTTGACAAAATATTCATGTTCAATTCTGCTTGCAAGTAATCGTTATCCAATTTTTTTGTCGTCCAGAACTAGGAATGTCATTCAAGTCAAAGTTTTCTTTATTGAAACGCTTGAACCAATCAATTGCCGTACTTTTTTTCCCACCGTTTGTGTACCTTCAACTTTGCAAATTGCCTTGGCAGCATCTCGTGTTGTCAAGCCTTTCTTCCAATACTGACGCAGCAACACACGGATTTCAAACTTTGTAATCTCGTAGTCCATAAAACGCTATAAATAAATCGATATATATATCAATATCAAAAAAATAATGCCAAAAAGAAATTTGAAAAAAATTGTATTTTTATTATTGATCGGGAACTTTTAGGACAACCTAAAATTGTTTTCATTAATGTGTTGAAAGGTACAAAAGGATTTAAAAAATTAATTTTAAAGATTAAGAGTACTCAAACAATCAATGTCTTTGATGACTTTTTGTCAGGGACAGTTCTTTGTAGAGAAAAATGCAAAATAATCTTTAAGGCGCCGTAATTAATTTATCATTTTATTAATTATAATAATAATGATGAATAATTTCCATTTGGATGATTTATCGAAAGACTGACGATTGGTCTGTCGCTCGGGCAAGCCTGAACGACCGGAAGATCGAGTGGAACCCTCCAACAAATTCGAACCAGAAGAAACGAAATAAAACTAGATTAATATAAATTTATTTTTTACATAAAATTCTGCAAGCCGAATTTTTCAAGTGTCGCTAAATATGCTTTTTTAATTTTTTAGCATGACATTTATTTAGGAATTTTTTGGCGTGACTTCTTTAGCATTTATTCAGTAATATTATTGATGTATCATGGCCATGCAACCGTTAACCTTCGATCATAGCGACGTCGAGGAGACTGGAGAGTATATGAAGAAGAAAAATTATGCATTTATTTATCCGCCCATAGACTGGAATGGAAACTGTTCCAGATCAAATTATTTTATGACAAACTAAATGAACATCCCCGGCTGAATGGATCGTATTCTAAGAACGAAAAATCGGGAAATTACTCCACACATGTAACCAAATAATATTAATACATTGACAACACTTCATTACGATAAAGGATCGCATACCGTTCGATATTCACATTATGAACTTGAATGTACAAATGTATTATAAATATATAAATACTCCATGGACGTTAGGCAAATCATGTTTACAGATTTCAAGAGGTTCCAGATATGTCGAAATGCTGTTAACACGATAAAAAGAGAATGCGACCCAAACATTTTGTCTTTAATCTTTGAATCAATAACTTCTTGAAGGTTTTGCTTAAATACTAACAATAAAAAAGAACTTTGTAGCGACTTATTTACGGTCTTGGAACATTTGAGAGCAGTGAGACCCTCGATGGATAAACACTCATCCTTCTAACAGTTCTGTCGCTTTTTCACTTCATCATAGGCAATAAGAATCAGATGGATCACGCCATTATGCAATCGTAAAATTATACAAAGTCAGATTTTAAATCAATATTAAATTTTGACATTATATATTTCAATTATATAAATTTCTCTATAAATAACATAGAAAGCATTTACAGATTAATGAATGATGACCATCCACAGTTGATCATCTGCAAGAACGTTATATATTGGATAGGTCCAGGACTTGTTCAAGTGGTAATTAAATGACTCTATGTCTGGGACTTTTTATGACACGGGGAAATGCAGGAATAATATTTAATATTTAACGTGGCTACAAGGATGCTATCTTCATTTGAAACATTTATTCATTTTATTTATTGCTGGTGCAAAAAGTGACTTCCTTTACATTTTTTGGTCTTGAAGAAAGTACAATCTCGATACCTGAATACAATACCTGCCATATATGTTGTGCAAGGACATTTGTACTGACGTGAATCCCGACGAACCAGTGCTCCCGGTCAATTTCACAAACAGTCAGACGTGCCAAAATGCACTAAAATTATTTCAAGAAGAACTTTGTTTTTGTAATCAAATTTAGTTTATATAATATCGGTTACAAAGTCAATGAAAGATACAACTTTGCCGGCAGTTTTTAAATGATGTACTGATGACGTATTAATTACACAATGATTAACTGCACTTTATCAGTAAACTTCGTTTGAAAAATCATTTGTTCTGACGATGACGGTTAAACCGTCGAAATTAATACATTTTGGTTGGCTTTGAAATTTTTTGTGACGATGAATACAAGGGACCGGAAAAAATTTACGAAGCATTGATCGAGTAACAATTCAAAGTTGAAGCTGTTTTAAGCATGATAAGATGTCTTACTGCTTCTGATTTTGAGAGGTAACAGAAAAAAACCAATCGGAACGGGTTTAAATTGTAAGGGTCAGTTTCATTACGCAATGCACAGGCACGCTCCTGGACAAACCACAGAGGTAACTGATAATAAACATCAACCAGTCATTCAGACAGTTGCATATGGAGACAAAGAACTAGCTGTGGTAAAAATAACCTGAAACAGGGATCGAAACGAAAAGTGGAGCTGTAAAAGATGTCTACTTGTTCGTCGAGAGCGGAGGAGCAAGATCTATGGATACATGGACATTGCGGGATGGATAGAAGCCATATTGTGATTCTAGTAATAACTTTTCCCATCACTCGGGCTACGTCTTGGTGGCAGGACGGTGTATGGAAATAGTGTTTGTTTAAATAGCCAGTTTGTCTTATTTTCTTCAAAAATAAATTTTGATTCTTGCTCGTTCGTTCTTTTGCTATGATTTGATTATTTTACTATCAGTATCAATAAGTTTATTCATTTATTCCTTACTCAATTTGTAAAAAATTAATATGGAGATAAAATAAAGAAATGTCATACGCGACACCGTGAACGCGAATGTTCTTGTTATACCAATATCGTACGATCTTGGGATGCTGTTTACGGCGGAGCAATTGAATGTCCAGCGGGACTCAATAGGACAATGAGAGAGAATTGTGAGATTATTACCAGAGATAGTGTAAAACTGGCTAGCGTTGCGCGGTCCAGAGAGAAACTGCCAGCTGATCTGCGGGCTCGGATAACCGTCCAAGGCATTACATAACACACTGGAGCCGTTTGGCATTGTGTTAGAATACCGGGGGGTGAATTCGACAATTGTAGGGTGATCTGGACCATGATCATTAATAAAAATAAATATCCTCTATAACAGAATAATAATGAAAAAAACAAAGACTATGTGCATTATTGTTTCTTTTATTATTCAAATTAAAAAAGTAATTTTTAATTTTCTTAACAAAATTAATAGTATTAATTAAAACAAATGCTTTTACAAAAATAATTTATCAAAAATTAAATAAATATTAATCATAATTAAATTAATTAAATTTAAACATTAATAAATTAAATATAAAAAATAGATCAAAACAAATTGAAATTGCAATATTGGAAAAATAAATAATAAATTAAAATAAATGTTATTAAAAGATTATACATTAAGTTATAAATTAATTAAAACAAAAAATTTACATCAATAATTTTAAAAAATAATGTTAAAAATAAAATCAAAAAACAATTGACACTAACAAAAAATTCGCAAAAAGAGCGTTTTTTTTATAAGGTTCGAGCTGCTTTTCCTAATTTTAAAAAGAATACCGAAATATTAAATTTGATATTATAATGTATACAAGAAAAATATAAAAAAAGGACAGTTTTAATTTATTACAAATAAACAAAAGATATTAATAACAAGTAATATTTATAATACAGTAAAACATGTATAAGTTAAAATTCGCGGAGCAGAAATTTGATTTCAACTTATGGAGGGTTTCAAGTCGGAGAAAATACACTCCTGTTTCACAGCTATTGAATATGACAAGAATAAGAAGTGTATTAATAAATTTATTTATTTTCTAATGATGCATAAATAAAGAGAGGTTTGTCTAAGAGTTTTCATACAAAGTAGCTGAGCCTTTTCAAAATTTTATTCCAAGGTCATCACATCTTCATATAACGTCGGTATTAATCGTAATATGAAATTTCTTAATTTTCGCACACAATGAAGAACTTCGGCCAATGAGATACCTTTTGTTTTAACTGTTTTTTTTTACTTTTTTACTTTCAGTTTTCATAAAATTACTAAAACGGTTTTTACTGCTATTGAGTTCGTGATTATAATCCAAAGTCATTATTCGCAAGCTTTATTTTTTTAATAAGACTTTCCGTGGACAATTAACTTCAATAAAACATTATGATTTTTATTTTAGAACTTGATTTTAAAATATTCAATAAATTATTTTTTTAATAAAACTTTTCCGTTGACAATTAAATTCAATAAGCATTATGATCTTTATTTTAGTGTTACAAGATATATCAAAATTTTCTTTACAATATTCTTTAACTCCGAAGCTGTTATTTTAATTGTGATTTTTTAAAACCTAATTTTTATAAAAAGATGTTCCATTTTAATTAGTAAAAAAATATAACCTATAAACTTAAATTTTTTTTATAAATAGTTCTTTCAATTTAATTAGTAGAACATTATTTTTAATTTATCTCAAATATAATTATGATTTTTAATTTAAAAATATCGAAAATTTACAGTTCACCAAAAAGAACCCCTAGCAATTACAAATTAAAACTGTAGTTTTAAAACTGAAATTTTTATAAGGAGTTTAAATTTTTTTCTATTTACTGGGATTTTTAACTTACAGAGTTTTTAACTTTGGAAGTTCTACTGTATTGACATTGAAGAGGTTTTCAACTTAAAGAGAACAAAAGATATTATTTTTGGCTTGTGAGGATGACGAAATTTCAACTTACTGTGTTTTCAACTTTGGAGGTTTTACTGTAGTAATAAGTTATAACAAATTTTATCAAAAACAAAGATTATGTACTTTAAACACAAGCATAAAATAAAAATTTCTAATAAAATTGTAAAAAACCACAAAATAAAAATAGATATCATTTAAAAAATTTGTTTTTTCTTAAAATAGAAAATTAAAAGATTATTATTACTATTGTTTTTATTATTATTAAAAATGATTAGAAAATGTAACACAAAAAACAATTAATTAAAAAAATATTAATCACTAAGAAATACTTATAATAAATTAAAACAAAATTTTTCAATAATTAAAACAAAAATTTTAAATTAATAATTAACGAAATCGATTAACACTCACGAAAGACTTGAATAAAGAGCGTTTTACTGACCCCGCTCGAGCTGCATTTGATATATTTATTATGATCGGATTTCGTCACATAAACATGAGCGACGATTTTATTTTCTTTCGGGAAGAACTTACGACTTTTCACATTCAATTTATCAACATAGTGAAGTCGTGGCGGAGTCGATGGAACGCCGTCTCTCGAGATGCAAGTGATAATCGCGATATCGTCCGCCATAACGCCGTCCTTTCGACCGTCTTTTGTTTCGATAGTAAAGTCTAATGTTGCGTCAATTAACAAAACGATTTTCTGAGAGAAAACGTCATCCATTAGAAACGGTGAGTCTAGATATCGCGATCTATCGACACCGGAATCGAGATCCTTGTAACGAATGTGAAATGTGAAATTATTCGCGGGTGGAAAGAACTTAATTTGAAGATGAATTGCCTGATATTTGTCCTTATACCAGTTAATAACTGAAAGATATTTGTCGGTGATTTTATTTTCCATTTTCATGGAAATTCCCGGATTAATGATCGATTGAGAGACGATTTCTCTCCGATAATCAGTGATCAATAAAGTCATAACACTAAAGGGAGAATATATTTTCCTCGAATCGAAACTGATGAAAAACGATGAGTTAACGTGAATGGGAAAGTTGTCGTGACGTTCTATTTTTAAAGCAAGACAAATCGTAAAGAAAAATAGAGAATAAAAACTCTGAAGAATTTGCAAATAATTTATCAATAAATTCATAATATATATTTCAAATGAAAAAAAAATAGAATAAAAAATTTTCTACAAATTTCTATAGACAAATCTTTAAAAACACTATCAAATTTTCATTTCTCGTTAAATAATGTAACATATTTATAAATTGTTCGTAAATTTCAGTTTAAAGTAAAGTAAAATGATCAATTAAAACAAACGTGAAATTCAATATAATTTTTTTATTTTTAAAGAAAATCAATTTTTTGTTTATAAAGAATTTAAATATCGTAAAATATGTTTCAAATTGTGTTTCATTTGATTAATTTTTTTGATTTTTTCAATTTTCAGAATTCGTTCTTCAATTTCTTTGATAATTATTAATCTCGATTTTCGACGATTTGTTTTCGTTAAACCGACAATGTTTAACAATTCCGAAAAACATCTTTTCTCATCAAAGCGTCGAAGTTTTTCTTGTGTAGAAGCTGAATTTAGATGATCAAGTTCTAATAAATTTTATTTAATTGAATTTAATTATCAATTTAACTATTTCAACCTTTTTTTAGTTCAATTGAAGTTAAACTGTGACTATCAAATCTCGAATCTTGAGTGTCTAAAATATTTCGAAAATTATATTTTTTAATTTCCTTTTTAAATACTTTTATGTGTGAAAACTGATGACGAACTCTGGCTAGAATAACCTGAATCTTGATTTCCTAAAACATTTTAAATATATTATAATTAAAAAAAAACAATTAGTACTTTTTGATTTGATTACTGGAGACACAATTGGAGTTTGTGGTTCTTCTTTTGATTCAAGAATTCTGATGGGGGTGCTTGTGACTTTATGATTAACTTTTGAATTTTTAATTGAAATTTCAGTTGAAGATTTTGCTTTGTCCTTCATTTTAGAACTACAATTTTCACATAGTTCTGGTATAGAATATCCAACTAAAAACGAAAAATTATTATTAAAAACAAAAATAACATAAGATACCACTAGTGTCATCTTTTTCATCTTGCTCCGGTTTATTTAATGCTGTAATAAACTTATCCATATACTGACGAAAAATGCTTTCATTATTAAAATTATATTTTTCAAATATTGACAGTGTTTTATTTTTTAAGCATTCATGACAAGTTTTATT
>MQRK01225255.1:3607-31004 GCA_001938485.1 Girardia tigrina
ATATATATATATATATATATATATATATACTCTAAAATAGAAATCAGCAAATGTAAAGATAATAATAAAAATAACAGTAAAAGTAATAGTAAAAGTATTAACAAAAATAAAAATAATAAAAATAAAAGCAATAAGGATAAAATTAACGGTAACGATAATAGAGATAAAAACAATAATAATAATAAATTAGAGAACATCATTATCGAACCCACTTCCCTCTCCTTGATGACCCGCGGAGATGATATAGGCTTCCACTGCGCTGCTACTGCAACAACTGGTAGCAGAGCGTGATTGTCGCCGACCACAACCACCGGTCGGAGGCAACCACGGGTGATACTCGTTGAAAATTCATATCTGGGGATTTTAAAGTCATGTTTAAAAGTCTTATTCAAGTCAAAAATTGTCTCATTTGTGTTAGACGGTGCAACTCAGATAGACAATAGCTCCGTATGTGTATACGCGCACTCTCCTCGCTACATTAAGGCCGGATTGTGGGTCTTTGAGTGGTGTTTGTCGCCGATCACGACCAACGGTCGGAGACAACCACGGATCAAACTGGTTAGAAACTTATACTTGGGTATTTTAAAACCCGTCTTTAGAAATCCTCATAAATTTGAAAATTTTTCACTTGTATCAGAAGATAAAATTCTATTAAAAATTAAACAGATTACCGAGATTATCAGAGAACATAATGAACTTGAGAAAAAGATTAAAACCATGACTGTCGAGACAGAAATTGCTGCTGACGAACAAGGAGACATGGAAAATTAACAAACTCGAGTGGCACACAAAAAGGTTTTCGTGAGATTCCCGAGCGGTGGAGTGAGGACACTACGTTATGTTCCGCAGTCACGGGGAAAATTCTAGGTGACGATGTCCGTTCGAGCCTCGGAAGTGACTTCTACTTATCTGACAATGGTAGAATTATAGAAGACTCCACAATCATTCCGGGAGATCGATTGATAGAGGCGAAATTACGGATAAGAGAAGGAGCTGATGAGGACTTCGAGGAAAAAATGTCTCAAAGGAGGGCGGGCCAGAGCGGAGTTCGAAAATTGCGAGAGCACGCCATATTGGCGGGGGACGACGAGTTCGAGGAGAAATGCCAAGGATTCGAGAGACCCTACGACGAAACGATGAGGGAGACAGAGGAACTCTTACGAATTGCCAAGAATTTGAGAAAGAAGGACGCGGTTAACTCTCTCGAAGTAGAAATCGAACGTCTAGATCAATTCAATGAGGAAGTTTTCCGAGAAAGACGACAAAGAATGGAGAAAGTGAGGAACAGACGGGAAGAAGTTGTCAAAACAGAACTGGCGATGGCACCGATGAGGAGTTTCATCGTCTCTCGCCTGAAGAAATTACAGCTCCCGCGGTTCTCCGGGCGGGTGATGGATTACAGAAAATGGCGACAGACGTTTGAGGAGTGTGTGGGCAAATCGGAGCTATCGGACATCGACAAGCAACTGCAACTAGAGCAGTTCTTGGAAGGCGAGGCTCAAGATATGATACGTAATCTTGGTTTAGGCGACGGAGCGTATCATGCCATGCTAAAGAAGCTCGAAAAATATTATGGAGGAGACAATCGAAGTTACTCTGCCATCATGGAAGAAGTAGCCGAATTTCAGGTCGTAAGTGGAACGGATGTGAGACAATTAGATCGGTATGTTGCACTGCTGGAAAGCCTTGTGTTGCTGTTAAAATGTATCGGAAAAAACGGAGAACTGGAGAATGGATTACTGCTTCAACATCTGCTAAGAAAATTGCCGGAAGAGATGGTCTTCATGTGGGAGAGGCACCGTAGGGTGTCGGGTCTCGATGAAGGAGTGGCAGCCTCTAAAGAATGGGTCGAACAGGAGGCTGAAATCAGAAGGGCGGCTTCGGAAGCGGTCTACGGGTTGGACGGTCTTGCGATGAGAAATAAGAAGTCGGTAAGCAGCGAACATTGAAAAAACGCCTTCGTTTCAAATACGAATCACGGTGGAGATGAAAAAGCGAACGAAGCGATTCCGCTGACGAGAAACAAGACGGGAAATTGTTGAAGTTCGAAAATGGTCAGTGTCGCTTCGGAGCTGCCTGTCGATACCGGCATCCCGAAGTATGCAGAAATTTCCTAGAAGGAAAATGTAGAAAAACAAATTGTCGCTTCTTGCCAGGAGAATCGATAAAACAGACGAGAGAGGTGGAGCGGAGACTAAGAAAAAGGAGGGAGGATTCACGTTGACGACAGCCACAGGCCCTATAACTAATAGATATGAGAAAGAGTTCGTGGCGTTGAGGACCATGAGAGTGTGGGTTTCGAATGGTCAAAAATCTGTGGCAGTGAATGTTCTCCTTGATGACGCTAGTACCGAAACTTTCGTGAATCAAGCTCTGGCGGACGAGTTGGGTCTTCGTGAACAGAGCGAGAAAATAAATGTACAAGTTTGGGAGGCTCCAGCAAAGAGTTCTCGACGGAAAAGATAGAATTCCAAATTTCTGATCAAAATAAAAGAGGTGAAGAGGGAATATCAGCGTTGGTAGTGGATAGTGTGACGGGAGCGCTAGAAATTACAGATTGGAGCAAGGCGAAATGGAAATGGGAGCATTTAAAGGACATAAAGTTTCCTTCGGTCGGTAAAAGTAAGAGAGTAGATGGATTGATCGGGGCAAATTATTCAGGCCTGCAAATAGCATTAAAAGAAATTCGTGGACGTCCAGGTGATCCAGTAGCACGGCTCACTCCGTTAGGATGGACGTGCATTGGAAGAGTGATGGGGAGTCCGAAACCAGAGTAAACTAATCTCTGTTGGGCTTTTCTCTCCACAGAAACCGAGACAGAAAAGGATCTTGAACGTCTCTGGCGGTTGTAAGACTTCGACGGTCACGAGCAAGGAAACTTCAATGTATTCCAGGAAAAACGCCGGAGGTTGGAGAGAATGCGTGAGAAACAAGGAAGCGATGGGAAAATCACACCAGCGTATACGGCTAATAAAGTTATGAGTGCGTTCCGATCGAAAAGGCTGCAGCTCCCTCAATTCTCTGGAAGAATGTTGGACTACGAAAAAGGACGGCAGACTTTCGTGGAGTGCGTGGGTAAAATGGAGCTCCCAGAAGTCGACACAGGGAATAAAGGCACGGAAAATGGTTTGGTTGATTTGGAAACAAATGTTCAATTGATGGGTTGTGAGGACTTGATTGATAGCGGGACTGATGATGTGAAGGGCAATGTTTTCTCTCAATGCGCAAGAATAGAAGGTGAAATAACCGATGACAAGAAATAACCGAAGTCGAGAATCTGGTGGAAATCGTTGACATTGGCGACGTTATGGAATGTGAATCGGGAGCCGAAAAACGGGAAAATCTTATAATGAATGTTAATTCATGGGACGAAGAAGAAACGAAAATTTTCAATACCAAGGATGCATTGAATGAGAATTTGATTGATATTAATTCTCAAACTTTCAAATGGGGTTCTCAACGAAATGAAGAATTGAACTGGTATGATGCAATTGAAGATAAATTGGTGATAGCATTTGAATTAAGTAAAAATTTTAGTTCTCTAGAAATTTTCAAATTTTCCATCCCTTATTCTTACTAGACTTGGTGCAATTTCTATATAAGTACCTCCTATCTCCTGTGGCATAAATATATAATCTTTCCCTTGTATTTCGGTTATTAATTCAGCCCTTTCGAGAATGAATATTTCATTTTTGAACAGTTCTAATGTTTAAACAGTCGATTAAATCATATTTGAACAGCCAATTCTGTAAATTCACTTTTATTCTTTTAAAATAATTCTTCTTGGTCTGGTTTAATGTTCTTTAATTGATAAAAAATAATTATCTTCCATAAAAAATTCCTATTGTTATACTTTGTTGGTGTATCGAGGTGATATTTAAATTAAAACGAAAAATCAAAAGATATAGAAGTTATTTTAATAAAATATTTATTGAAGATCAAAATATGTACAACTGAATTTAAAAACAACGTAACCTTATTTATTTGATTTTATAGGCTTGGTAGATAGGAGAAACGAAATTCGCTTACTCCAAAGTGAGTTTAGTTATATAAAAAATATATTATTAAATATATATATATATATATATATATATAACTTGCATCAATTCGCACTTTAATTATGTTTAGTCGATGTTCGCCGGATGATCGAGGTCAAGTGTTCTGTATTTTTTTATCAACACAGTCGCCTTTATATAACGATGTGGAATAAATTAACTCAGCGGGTGGTTAATTTATTCAAATAAAGATAAATTATTCGAATTCTTGACATTTCAATTAACTATTAATTACTTTCTTTTTTGGCCTTCTTTTGATATATAATTAAGGGTCTTTTTTACTTAAAATCTTCTATTTTTATACCATTCTTTTAAATTTTATTTTTCTTTATTTACCTTTTAAATTAATTTGATTATTTCTTTATAATAAATATCTCTTTATTTACTCTTAACTATTTACCTTTCTGGCTATTCCTTATTTAATTATTTATATATAAATTATATTTATTTTGGAAAAAATATAAATAAAATATTAGTTTATCTATTAATTAAAACAAAATTTATTTTTAATAACTATTATTTTATAACCTCAACATTACGTCAACACTTTTCTTTAAAAATCTCTAATCTTACATACTCTTCCTAATAATTTTTTTTCCTGATTTTACTAGATTTATTTATATATAACTTATATTTACTTGAATAAAAGAGTAAATATTCTATTTTACTCATTTTAATTAAACAACAAATTTTATGAAAATATATTTTTTTATATTATATATTTTGAATAATTTAATATTAAAAATTGGGATACAGTTTTAAACTTAATTTTGAATCGACTAAATAAATACTTTTCTTAATAAATTCGTTTCAAAATTAAAATAATTTTTCGATAAAATTATTGAAAAAATTATTAAAGTAAAATTTTAAAATTAAAATCTTAAAATAATTTAAAAAAATAAAATGAAAACTTGTTCGATTAATTGTTTTGAATTGACCAAAATCTTATCAATTTAGCTAGTTTTCGAATGACGAAAGTTTTACTGAAAACATAGGCGCCCTGAAGTAGGGGCAATGGGGACATTTGCCCTCCCTGGAATAAAAATTTTAATGTGTACAAAAAAACAACGTATAAATAGTAAATTAATTTTCACGGTAGATGCTACATTTTGGTTTGCATATTGGAACGATAAACCCATAAATAAGATTCAAAATCTTATTTTCTAAGATTTAATACATCATTCGTCAGCATTTTATCTTTCTGTTTCTTTGGTCCTTATTCTGGCATTGACACTTCCAGCAACTATTGTACAGTAGAGAGGTCATTTAGTAGTCTTGTTGAGTGTTAGTTGTGGAACTCGATTTATTAGTTGTAGATGTCGATATATTTATATATTTAAGGTCGATAAAACTCTGATTTTAGTTTGTGAAAAATATATTTATTATTTACAAATAATTACAATTAAAAGTCAAAAGTAAAAGTTTAACGTTTTATTTGGCCCCTGGCCGATTTTATATTTGTACTTCGAGAGTCTTTAGCGACAACTCGAATAACTGTATTTGAAAAATTTAGAACACACTTTCTAGCGTGTTTATATATATATATATAGTTATAAATTTATATGATAGACGTTAAAATTAAAATTACTCTAAATAGTTTTCACACTTTTTTCAGTGTTATTTGCTTTATAACTCTTTTGGTTCCGCAAATAAAAAAAATTTTTAAAAAAATAACCCACTCTTAATTCAACCTATTTTGTTCTCGCAAATTCTACACTATTTCAGTGTAAAGTTGAAATGTATGTTCACCTTTCTGATCCGACTTCTTTAAATATAATTGTCAAGATTAATTTATTCGTCGTCCAGACGAAAATTTAAATAAATCTTTATCTTGATGAATAAACAAGTTCTTGCAATACGACGAATAAATTAAATAAATCTTTCTCTTGGTAAATAAACGACGAAAATTTAAATAAACTTTTCTCTTGAGAATCTTTTTCTGCACTTTTAAACTTAATTAAAAATGACCTTTTATATATAATTTTTTATGTACTTTTCTTTTTAAATTAATTATATTTATTCTTTTTATTCCTCTGTTTATTGTTTCTCTTTAATTAATCTAAGTTTATTTTTCTTTTATTTATTTAAACTCTTTAATTATTTTTATTTATTTATATAAAAAATATAATTTTATATTTATTATCATAAATATTTCATATATGAAAAAATATAATTTGTTTATTAATATTTATTAATTTAAACACAATACATACGTTATAATTTTTGAGATATTCCCTCAACACTCTCTACACGTTAAAAACCTGGTTACGGTCAACTATGGTAGAGAATAGACTGAATGGCCTTTGCAAGATGATTGTCCAACGTCATCTAATAGACGAAATGCAAGAACAATATTTTATAAATGTTCTTAATCGGTTTGCGTTAGAAAAGAGAAGGTTGCAAATTCTTTTCAGAGAATAATTTGTGGTTGTAAGAAAATGCGTGTTCTGATAAATATCAATTTGAATATTTTCTTTTTAATGTTGTTTATTGTGTAAGCTGTGGTTTATTAATGTGATTTATGTTTTTATGATTCCGAAATAGATGAGAATGAAAATAAATAAGTAAATAAATTGCTATTTTTAAAAAATTCTACCCAGTAGAAGTTTTAAAATTTGCCCCCCCCCTAAAAAATTATACCTAAGGAAAGTTTTTCTTTCTTGGAAAAAATCCTGCGGGCGCCTATGGCTAAAAATTGATCTAAAGACAATTCAAACTGTAATAAAAATAAAAATGTAGAAAATCATATTGATGTTCTTAATAAAAACCAGAAACTTTTTGCGTAAAATATATGAAAAAAATTTATCAAATTTAATTTGAAAATTCAATAACCCACTTAAAATTATGATAAATAATAATTTCATCAACGTTTGTTTAAATAAGCTGTTGCTAACATCAACCAAATTTTAAAAAATGGAAAAATTAAAAGAAACTTTCAACGATTTGAAATTAACAACCGATGAAGTAAATAAGTTGAGTGAAGCTTTCAAAAAAGAAGAATTTAGAAAGCTTTTACGAGAATATGCCGAGGAGCTCCAGGATCCGGAGAACAAACGAAAGTGCGTTGATTTAATAATTATATCGAATTATGGCTATTTACAGTGGTTTTTTTTAACAATCAATCGATGATTTCTTTATAATTATATAAATTTTTTATTTCTTATTATTAGTAACGACAGAAATCATAATTATTAGCAATTATTTATTGTGTAAATAAATAATCTTTATTGTGCTAAAGAAAAACAAAATTTATTTATTTATCTACATTCTCACTAAAAAAGCTAACTACTTAATGTCAATGAGGATGTCAATGAGTTTCTTTAATACGTGAGAAAACGATAATTTTCCTACCCAATAAATAATAATAACTTCAATGTAAAAAATGTAATTAATAAGATAAGTACAACTCAGAAAAAATTATGGAATTCGTTCGATCACAAAAAATGTATTATTAAAATATGTATTCAAAATGCGAACTATTCAAAAATCCAACTAAATTAAAACTTATGGAAAGGATTTATTCATCATTCTTCCAAAAATGAGAATGAATTTCGGTGATGTTAAAATAAAGATAAAATGAATTCAGGAGTCGGAAATAGTTTTTATTGTTGTGAAAAATTTTGATATTTTTCCTCTTTGTTGTTGACGTTTGTTATTTCATTAGTCTTCCGTTTTTTGATTGATTAATATATTTTCAAATTTATGTTATCTCGCACGAATTATTTCTTAGGATTTTACAACTCATTTGATTTCTATTAATTTTTACATTCATGAAATTATTATTTAATATTTTGAATATAATTTTTTTTTCTAAATAAATTTCCTTCATTGCTTTTTCTTTCTTTACCTCATCTCTGAATCGACCGCCTAATATTATGTCGTCCACAAATGTCATAAAAAAGAGAAAAAACAAAAAATAGAATTAATAACATGTCAATATACAGTTAAATTTGCCTAATCCGGATAATTTTTCTGAATCCCCCAAAATAAAATATACAGTCAAATTTGTCTAATCCGGTTTAATTTTCTTGGTCCCCACGAATCCGGATTACGCGATTTTAACTGTAAGTAAGTTTAATTAATGTAAATAAATATATTATTTAATTAAAAATAAAAAAATATGTTTCATGTGTACCTCAACACATTGATTTGTGTATTTATTTACATGAACTAAAGTAATTGTTATATCTCAAGATATTTCTGTTGATTACTCTTTAGATCTTTCACTATTTGTCATCAATCTAAGTAGTGTTTCGCAATTTTCAATAATGAGTATTCGAACTAATTTCAAATTAATGAACTAATGACAAATCAATAGTGAAAAAAAACAAGCAAATTGTAATATTTTTCCAGAAAAAATAGCAATTTGTGGTGGTACAACAAACTTTTATTATTATTTTATATTAAAAATGTCAAGTTTATTTGATTATAAAAGTTTATTACATCATGCAACCGATTTATGATGGTCATTTAATAATTATATTTCAACACATCATTGAACATATATAAGCTAAAGAGCTATGATCAAAAGTATCTGATGATGACAGATATTTCTTCGAAATATATTGCTTTAATGAAATATTTTACAGTGCGTTTCATTTAATAACAGCAGGATACGAAATTCTAACCTTAAAACAATTGGTTGAATATAATTATAAAAAAAATAGTTGAAGATCTTTTAACAATAACATTTACTATAGGGATTTAAGTTATACACACTCACACAAGTATATACACACAATTACATGCATATATACATACATACAAACATCAAAACACACAACATTTTAGGGTCATTTAACAATTTAAGGCTCTTTTAACAGTAGTATCTCAGAAAAGTTAAAAAAATGACTTATGAATTGAAAACCATTTCTTCGGCGTCAGACAATAATACTGACCCAACAATGGATGTTTCTCATGACATTCATGCTAAAAAGAAACGAAAATCGTAAGATGTTTAAACTTTTTACTTGATTTATTTCCTCATTTTCAGAGTTTCTAAGAATGACAAAGAGAGAATTGTATCGGCGTACAATAAAGAACAAGATTATATCAACGAAAATCAACAAATATCGATCGGTTATAGGAAAGTCGATCGATAATTATCGATATTCGATTGACGGGATATCGAATTTGGAGACGCTCTTCCCGACGTCGTTTAAAATCTTTCATCCCACGTGTCAATTTCATTACGAGTCGATGAAGCGATCGATTATCGATTTGTTATCGAACTATGACGATGAAATACTGCCGCCGCTGCCTTTAATCGATAGTAGCAACAATATAATCGATTTATCGTCGCTCTATCAACCGAAAATCGACGACGATCAATCGTTCAATAGGATCAATAATTACAGCGATCGATCATCGAGATTAGTGACGACGACGACGAGGACGAATCTATCAGTTCCCACGCTGCTCCTCCGTCATCGTCGTCGCCGCCGGCTTCAAATAGCGACAATCGATCGATTGTCGGCCAGAAACTACCGGATCGTGTGCTCGCGCCTCCCGTCCGTGCAGGTGCCTATCGTCCGCCAGCCGATCGATCGCTCGCTTTACTCGAATGTCGCCGTGGTCGATCTGGACCGACTGGCCCGGCTCGCGGTCCGCTGAGCGCACTCGTATCGCGACACGGGCGCGCTCGGTGGCACACCAATTGATTGATTGATCGATTGATGCTGCTGCTGTAAATAAATTCCCAGTTACAATCAACGATTGTGACCCTAATGAGGACCGGTTCACTTTCTCCGGCGTTGCTCCTCTCGAAGACCGCCGTCGCCGATATCGTTATAACAATCGGTTGAAAATAAAATAAGATTGCAAAAATGAAATTAATCGACAGTACATAAAATTATATCATAAAATTGAATGTTATTCAATTTTTTGATATAACATTATATAAGTCTTTTGCAATATTATATAACAGTACATTAAAGCAATCATAAAGCAAAATTATGATTGCTTTTACTGTTATTAAATGTGCACGTTATAACATTTCACTGTTATAAAATGAAACGAACTGTATTAAAATGGTGTTATTTGATTTATAACTAACTTTTATTTTAAAAATTTCCTACAAATTTTAATCAATGTTAAAACGAAACAATATCAAACGAAACGAGGTAAAATAAGAATTTTATTGTATACAGTTTAACCTCTTAAGTTGGTCAAAATGGAGGAATCCAAACATTGGTCAATTATGGAGTAACCGTTTGTTTATTTTTTATTGATTTAATTGATCTAAAAATTGAAAAATTTGCCTAAATGGAAGGTTTGTCAAAGTTAGAGGTTAGGCTGTACGTATATGCTCAAAATAACAGTTGAAGTAACCTTGTAAAATAGTGGTTAAAAATACGTATAGTATAATAGACGCCAACAGCGGGTGACAAGAAGGGAAATTTTTCCGCCGTGAAAAATGTTTTCCTTAAATAAAAAATTGTATCACTTAGAAATTCATAATGGCACGGTAGAAGATTATTGGATAGCAAAATCTAAAAAAGTATTTTAGATAAATAGAGTGAACAAAATTACATTCCATATTCTACAATTATGATTTTGGAGAAATGAAATATTCTGATATTTTACTTTTTTAAAGTTTTAAAGTGGTACAAAAATGAATTAATAAAGAAATAAGTGAATAAAAAGATGATAAAGATTTTTTTTCGTTTTTTAATTAAAATATTTTTTTTTTAAAATATTTGCCCCATCCCCCCAAGAACTAAACTTGTAAATACTCATGTCCGATATAATAAATGCTTCAGTCTTTGAACACTAGGGAACGAATCATATAAGCTCTTTTCCATAATCGTATTAAAAATATATAATAAAAATTGTTAGTTACGTAAATTTAAGTCAAAGATAATTATCTTTATAATTTTTTAATTATAATTTTTTCTTTATAATTATAATTTTTATTACAAAAAAATGAAAAAAAATTTCATCTTCCTTTTTATATTCAATTTGGTGATATTTTAAAAATAAACCTGATATATTAAAATTGGAATGATTAGATTGAGTATTAGAGAGAGTACTATAGTATACACTGGAACATGTGATAGTTGATTTGTAGAAGTTCGGCAGTGGTAAGTCCTTCCCTGGACTCGGAGTAAGCGACGGCGAAGGCGGCATAAAATCTCTAATACATCGGTCGTTCTTAGGAATATTATATGGGGAGTTGGTAAATGCGGCCTCCAACAAGGCGGCGACCTGTTGGTTCACACTGTCTCAATCCAACCGTCTTAGGCGGGAGGTGACTAGATAAGAGTTCAAACATTAGAGATAAATTGTGGTTAAAAGTGGTGTGAAAGTAGATTGGTTTCGTCCTACCTAATACTGGTAGATTACTGCACCTCTGGTCCCAGGGAGCAACCTCTATGGATTTCGATACACGGAAGTGGTTTGAAGGTTATAGAAACTGGGTGTGGTGAATTGGGCGGCATTTGGAAATGGAAAAAATATTACACATAAAATAAAACGAATAAAAATCTGACCAGAAAAGCTGGCCATAACAGAATGTTGCAATTATGCTTAATTTAATGAAAACTGCCAATGGGCTTGATGATTTATCTCTTAACAGAGACGCACAAATTCTTTTTAGATGAAGTTTATATTGCTAATGTTACATATAAAGTCGATACGGCAACAGCAGAATGCAAAGGTGGCATTGATGCAGATGTTTGTGAGCGTGAAATCGAAGCACAACAACTAATCACTCTGAAAACAGACTTTATAACTGCTTTTACTGATATTGGTCTTTGGTCTGTTTAGATTAACCATTCAATTTTCGCTATGCTTGTTTGGCAAGGATATACTTCTGTGCAGCACCTTCATTTTGAATTCAAAGAAGTACCGCGACCAGGAACGAAAACAAAAAGGGACACTATGAAGCTAACCATAAAATGTTTTTTTTCTTGATCTACGGAACGGTGAGAAAAGTATGAGAATATGGATGGTGTATTCTCCATCAAAGGAGGTCCTATTCTGCTTTTGCTGCAGATTGTTTTCAATTGGACTGTTTGGTTTTTCTGCTGAAGAAGACTTTAAGAACTGGTAAAAATTAAATCCTAAACTTAACACATCGCATTCCTAGACATTCATCTAGTGGAAGGAGCTAGAGATCCGACTCGCTGAAAGAAAAGCAATAAACAAAGTAGTGGAAGAATAAATTGAGAAAGAGACTAAGAAATGGTGAGAAATTCAGGCTAGATTACTGGCACTAAGGGGCCACCGAGAAGACATTCACGACGACGGAGACCAAGAAAATAGAAAAAAAATGGAATTGGTTCATTTGTTTGTCAAGTATGACCCTGTACTGCGTCAACATTTGGTAAAAGTTAAACTGGGAAAGAATATTGTCACTTCATATTTGTTACTAGAGTTCCAAAATGAAATTATGAGCATTTTAACACAGCAGGTGAGAAAGCTCTACAGATATATCGCATAAGGATCAATTAAGAGAGGCGTTACGCTACGTAAACATGGGTGGAAAGGAAGTGAAAGTGGAGGAATCGTTTGTCCGCTTTTTCGAGACAAAGGGAAAAGCGCAATGGAAAATTCTAAACTGATATTGAGACAAATGGAAAAGAACGAGATTCAGATTTTTTAAATGACTTCGTTACTTGATAATTTTTAGTATAAGAATAAGAGTTGTTCGGGATTCGAACATTTTAATTATTATATTTTTGTTTTTTAAATTAAATTATTATCATTATTATATGATCGTTTCAAATTGGTTTCAAATCAAAATAAAAACAATTTCACATCAAATATCAAAAGAAAATCAAATCAAATTGAAATGGAAAATTAACTCATTATTTTTTGTCATTTTGAAATTATTCGATGGAAATTGAACAATTTGAATTGTAATTTTGAATATTTAGTTATTGATAATTGATAGTGTGAAATGACCTTGAGTTTTGTTTTGCTGAATACAATTGATGAACCTGTAAATACCATAGAGTTTTTGATTGATGAAAATAAATTCGATACGTGACTTAATATCGTTTTGAATTGATTAAAGAGTGAATTTCTTTTCTGGATGCTGGATTATGCTAATCGCGGTGTTAAAAAAGACCGCAAATATTAAAATTACAAAAACATTGAATGATACGATTTTTGATGCGCTGATTCTTCTCGTCGATATTATCAAACTCACATTGATTTTAGATCGAAATTTAAATAGAAATAATCAAATAAACGGCGCAGTATTTCTGTGTGATCGGCGAATAGAGAATTTTTAGAGAACCGTTCCAATAAGATTGGTTTTTACAAAGCGAAATGTGAATCAATCAATTCGAAAATCGATACTGAAATGGTTAAAGTATTCTGTGAAAGATTCGAAAGACTTAATAACAAATCGAATTCGATAAGCGTTAATTTTCAAACGCTTCATCCATTCAAACCGTCATCGACTAAATGCAGAAAAAACATCCGATATAATGCAATTGATTGTCGGGCCGAATTACTGGCGTCGATCGCCGGCAACAATGTGGATTTCTGCAGTGTCTCCTCGTGCGAGAGAGCGAGTATTGAATCGGTTGACTTGAGGGACGGGCTCGTGAGTGTCGACCCGATTTTCTCTATCAAATTCCGGTTGAGTGTCGCCTGGATCGAGTTCAGTTGCGGTGGATCGATTCTGCTGGTCGCCTTGGTGACCGACGATGGTCGATTGACGACTGTTGGGTTGTTCCGTGTCGAGAGATCACTACTGGAGAGTGGAGAATCGAAATTTTTTGAATATAAACTTAATACCGAGAGCCAGATGGTTGATTTGCGGTGGCATCCAAATGAGAAAGAGTCGTTTTTAGTGGTTTTGAACGATCTCACTGTGTTGCGTGAAAGAAAAAAATGGATATTAACTTATAAATCAGAAATCGAATGTGTTTTGTGTATCCTGGAGTCCGAAGGGATTTGTCATTAATCAGTACGACAATTTGATGAATGAAAAGCGGTCGAGTGCGATCAAAAACATTATTGACTCTCTCAGAGCATCTCTATGGGCCCAGATGTTCCCTTCTTCCGGAAAATTCAGAAATAAGAGTATTGCAAGAAAAATACGAAATTAAAGTAAGGACTTTGAGAATAACAATAACAGTACTCTATTTAATTTTTAGCAAGGACAGTAATTGAGGATTCTGAATAATAAGTTAGGGTTTTGGTTAAGGTTAGGGTTAAGGGGGCGGCAAATCTTAGGACAGCCCTGGTCGTCAATAACAGTTGTTACGCCACTGTCTACATCAAATTAATTTTTGGTCGTTTGTGTTTTCTTTTTACTTGTATATGTAAATATATTTATTTATTTGTGAATTTATTTTATGCGTTCTAAAGAAGATTAAAACGAAAAAAGATGCGAAAATGAAAGGCAAGAAAGAAATTAAAGGGCGTTAAACAGCGCTGAAAATTTTCCCATTTTCGTCAAAGTTATAATAAATAATTAAAATTTAAATTCAACAATCGATGAATTGAAATAGATATTGCCATTAACGACTGAAATTAAATAATCAAAAATTAAATTATGAAAGTTCAGAATATTGTCTCTCAATGAATTATCCCTTGCAAACAATGTTGTATACAAATTTGAATAGAGGAGATTAATTACATTATTTTGGTTAAAAAGGACAATAGAAAATCTATTAAGTAACTTAGTTGTTACTGATTGAATCTAATATATATTTATTATTAATGTCATTACCACCTGTTTGATAAATAATTTGATCACTAATCAGATAATAGTTCAATTATATAATCTTATTTTTTTATATTAAGTATATACCAAAGGAAGTATTCTTAGGTTATTACTGAACAAGACTAAGACTAATTTCGTTGCATAACATTAACGTTTTTAAATTCTTTAAATTTTTTTGGCAAAAAGAAAATGAACTAATTACTCATACAAATTAATAAAAATATATTTAAAAATTATTAATTAATATATGTATTTCTTAAAGACGTTTTGTGGTATTTTAGATATGAAGAAGAATTAACGGCAATGGAGAACGAGCGTGGAATGGATGTCGAATTTATCAACCCAATTGCTGGTCATGTTTTGAAAACCATTCAAAATTCTGAAAAAAAAATCTTTGTTAATATTTGTCAATCGGATAAAATCGAAAAACCGACCGTCAAAAAATCGACTAAGGACGACGTTCGAGGATCGATGTGGTCGATTCCGCACAGTTTCTCACCACCCCGCGAAGATATAGACCGGAAAAAGGAACCATGCTTGATTTATGATGTCGTTTTCAGCACAAATGCATATCAAATCGGTACTAAAAATGCACGATTTCGTAAGATGCTACACGACACCGCTCTCGAGGGTATCGAGAAAATGTTCGGTGTCGAATTGGACCGAATCAATTTCAAAATTCTCAAAATGCGAATGAAAGGTATTCCTGTAGCGACCGTTATTAGACACAAACGGGCTGATTTTGATAAGAAACAATCGATTTTGGAGGAGCGCCGAGACGATCCGCTACGCTTTCCGTATCCGAGTACCGCTACGGAGACTGAAAAAAAAGAATATTCTGTGACAGAGCCGACTTCTGACGAAAAAAATCGATTTGTGACTCCAATTTATCGAATTAAGTACTCGAATGACTTTGATATTGCCGATTACACCGGGGACGCTGTTACGAAACACCGCACGCGACCTCAGCGAATGATAATTGATATTACTTTGCCACTGGTTTCATCTGCGAATTCAGTCGATCTCGATATTGATAGATTTAATTTGAGACTCAATGTGAGAATTTTATTTTTATTATTGTTTTTTACTTCAGCCATATTTAGATTTTGTTCTGAATATAACATCTTCATTTGGTTCATAAATTGAAAGAACCAAATTAACATTAATCTAATCGTTATAAATAGTGACAACTAATATTCAATAACTTGGTTGTTGCTGATTGAATCTAATATATATTTATTATTATTGTCATTACCACTTATTTGATAAATAATTTGATCAGTAATCAGATAGTTCAATTAGATCAATAGTTCAGATAGATCACTAATAGTTCAATTATATAATCTTATTTTTTTTATATTAAGTATATACCAAAGAATAAGTTAGTTCAATAATTTAGTTTTTACCACGCTTTTCTTAGCTTGGTTTCTTGTCTGTTTGTCTGTCTGGAACAAATCTTGCGATTGATTTTTCGACCACTTTCAGTCATCCAATTGAGTTGAATTTTTTTATACAGGCTTGCTTCCGATGATAATACAATATTTTAAAACATTTACTTTACGGATGTACGGAAAAAAATAATAAATTGAACAAATATTGTGAAAATCAAGTGATAATTAAGTGTAGAAGTATTAAAATTAGGTTTAAAAATTATNNNNAAATAAAACTTGCTTTTATTAAAATAAAACTTTGTTATTTTGGTTTTATTATCATTTCTGTTATTCGAAATCAATCGAAAGATTTGAATTCCTAAATGATAACTAAAAATAGTTAAATAATATAAAAAAAATTTTATAAAAACAACCACGTTTTTCAAGCACTACCAATGCACTAAAAAGAGGAAAATATTTTTTTTTCTAGACATGTGCGAAATTTTATACCTAATCAAAAACGTGGGGCATAGAAATGATCGGTTGTTACTAAAAAGTAGTAAAGAGGAAATAGCAGTTACTAATAGCAGTAATTCAGAAATCCGCCCCACGTTTTTGGTTAGGTATAAAACTTCGCACATGTCTAGAAAAAAAATTATTTTCCTCTTTTTAGTGCATTGGTAATGCTTGAAAAACGTAGTTGTATTTATAGAAAAATTTTTTTATTAATAATATTATTCACCTTAAATATACATTGAAATTTTCGTGACTTTCTAAGATTTTCTAAACTGGAAAAAATTTTTAGATAAATAAATTTATTTAGTAAAAATTCAGCCCATGGACACCAATGGTAAGTAATGCATTTTTTTCGATGTATGGTAGATTAAATACTCAATTATTTTATTCGAAAGATTTTCAATAGTTTTTCCTTTTTTTCAGTATAATCAGTTCGATCAGCTTTTAAGGTTTTTTAAGAATTAATATGGTGGTGAGCGAAAGTTAAAGCGTTTCAAAAAGACATTTTTTGTTATATTGTGTTTTATCCAAAATTATAAAAAAAGCATTTTTCAACAGTTTGAAAATACTGCAATCTGATTGGACGAATTGAAAACTCAGTTTTTTTCAGTGGTACATTAATTTTTTTTCGAAAAAAAGTTGACGTCGACCTATCCCTATGCATGAAGAAATTTTGTAGAAAGTTTGACTGTATTTGGTTAAACTGTCTTCGATTTATGCACGAACAGACAATCATCTTTATAAGATTTCTTATATACAAATTGATTTTTGTTTTTTTACTTTTCTTAAGGTAAATTTCACTTATCAATTTTTTTAGTTTATTCTATTTTTAAATTTTTAGTTCAAAATAGTAATGTTTACTTTATTGTAGTTATTTATCAATTGTAATTATTCAAACAATTTTTTTTTATTTTTATATTGGGTTCAAAATAATAAAGATGTATTATATTTTTAAATGAAATTTATGCTCATGGCTTGATGTGATTCTTCATTTTCAGACAGTTAAACCCATAAGATATTTGTTGGAACTAAAATTTACTTATCCAGTACTATCAGACCTTGGTTCAGCAAAATTTGATAAAAATACCAAAATTTTAAAATTAAATCTTCCAATTGAACAAATTCTTGAAACAACTGCCTTGGTCAATGAAGATAAAATAATCAATCGTAACTTAGTTGAAGAACAACCGACAGAATGTGATGAGAAGACTGATGAAAATCAGATAAATGATGAATTACAATTAGTGGATAATGATCATATAATTCCAACAGATACACTTGATATGCAACCCGATACAGAATCGCCTTCCACTTCTATGTTTGAAGAAACAGAAAGGTTACAAATGATAATTACAATTACACTTAATATACATATGCAGTTCGTTTATCTTAACAGAAAATTATACTATATATTATTATTTTATATAATACTTTCATAATAATATTATTTTATCTTTTTTTACACTGTTATTCCGAAGTATAAAACGTTTATTGATAAAATGCAAAACTTATTACTATTAATTTCAATCCAGAGGAAAATTTTTTATTAAAAACAAAACTTATCCATTAAAAAATATATTTTAAGACAATATATTTCCACAGATTAACTTTATTTTCTAAAATAATGATTGTGTCATCAATTACATTAAATCACGCCAATCAAAAATTCTAAATAAGCTGATTGACACTGCCGTTTGAACATTGATTTTAAGGCAACGTGACCTAATTGATTCACTGGACACTCTCCAAATACCTATAAAAATGATTACATGCAATATGTAAATTATCAATATTATCACACCGCTGATCATGAAAATGTCAATTAAAACTTTTTATTGCTTACAGTTTTTCAGATACACCGTACTTTAGTGATAGTGAGTGTAGTGTATCACCCACTATTTCTTTTTATTAATCATCTCAAATTTGATTACTTTTTTTTATACGTATTTTTTTTCCCATCTGCTTGGTTGCATGTGTGCCGTTTGTTTTTTTTTTACAGTGTGTAGCGAGTTTATGATTTTTTTTATTTGTGTACGCATTAATTATTAATAATGAATTGCCTATGGCAATGTAAATCGAAAAATCGATTAACAAATTAAAATTGAATAATAAATTATCATGATGACAATTACGAGTAATCAAGATATGTTAAATTAACATTTTCGCTTTATTCAAAAAGAACGAGAAAATTAATATTCCGTATTTTATACCCATCAGTGAATTGATTAATCCACTGACTTCATCCGATACGGAAACAATTGGTTTAACGCTGTAATATAGAATTCCTTTTCAATCAACACAACCGAATCGAACAGAAACAAACGACTCTACAAAATTCCTCCCAAATCGATAGGAACTTGTATCCAATTCTATTATTCCGGGTACCAATTCTATAAAAACGAAAGAATCAGTTCCACGCTATTCTCGCCCAATCATCAACCAATACCTCGTATCGTGAAGCGTTTTCCATCCAAGATTGTATTCTGAAGTACGCGGTATTATTTTGATATATAGTGACGTGTTGTTGTTTATTTTTTTCTTGTGACATACATCTCTTTGAGATCCAACTCCTTAGCTCCTTTCCATTTGTTTATATAATTATAGTTTTACAATCATTTATATTTTATTTTATTATTTGTTTTTTTATACGAGGTTACGTAGACGGGTTATTGGCAATCTTTGACCCACTAGCTCGTTTCCGTAACAGTGAGTATTAGTATGCATAACCGAAACATATTTCGTGTTTAAACACAGTTTAACTCAATTACAATTATTTTCTCTTGTATTGATCATTAAGTTTGTCTTGTACAACTGACCAGCACTAGTCTGCATAGAATTGCTGGGCTCCATTTTCCCTGGTACATTTTCTATATTATTGAGATCTTCTGATGGAGTATTTCTTCATTCTTATGGCTGACTGTGCCTAGATTTGGAAATAAATTCGAATGTGAATCGAAGTAATAAATTTTTAAAGACACGTTTACTGCCATTGAATGTGATCCAAATTTCAAGATCCATTTTTCATTATGCAACGATCAATTTCAACTGATCAATGACTGAAACAAAAGCTTTTTCTTTTTCCAAGTCTCATTTAGTGGTCCGCATATATTTATGTACAAATTCTCAAATGTTTTATTTGCGACTAATGTCATTCGTTCTTCTTTCGTAGTGATCATTATGTTTCCCTTTTTTAGCATTCTTCACACTGTCCAATTACATATTTCATTATTTCATTCCGATTAATCATGCCATAATTTTCTGCAATGCATTTTGTCACTTTCTCTGCGCCAGTGTGAGATAATGAAGTATGTATGTGTGACCATTTATCTTCTTTTCAATTTTTTTATCCGAATCTTTCCCGCTTCTTCTTTTCTTTCTTCCACACAGATCATTCATTTATTGCATTCGTGATAAATTGCATTTCTTGATGATGTTGTTTTATCATGGTCTCTTCAATCTTTTCCTCAAGATTAACTAGTTGTCCACGTGGTCTAAGGTTCATCGGACGTTATATTTTATCAGCATTATATATTCCATATCTTTGATGTTTTTTTCGACAATCTTTGGCGTATCTACAATGTGCATTGTTTCTTTAACTCTTGAATCGACCAAATTCGGCTTCTAAGTTTCATGCTTGATAAAATTGTCTATTCACTTTCTTTTCTTTTTTCTTCCAGCGTAATTCGATTTTGAATGCCATTTGCTGTATAATGCCTCCAACTGTGTCTGGTTTTATGTCGGTTACAACAATGAAAGTTATAATTCTCCGTTTTTCTTTAATTTCAACGTCCACTGATATTTTACCCAAACAATCCAGTTGACTATTACTGGAATTTTTCAATTAGAATTGCAATCATACGTTCTACGGATCCAAGAATTGCTCGATGTATAATTTTAAAGAAAGATTTTAATCAACAGACAACAATTTATCAATATGCACGATTCTGGAATGTATTTGAAATGTTTTTATACATTATTTATACATGATGTGATTGGTTGTTGCAGGAAATAAAATGTATAAATAAAATGTATAAAAACATTTGAAATACATTCCAGAATCGTGCATATTGATAAATTGTTGTCTGTTGATTAAAATTTTTCTTTAAAATCAGAACAAAACATTTAAATTGATTCCAAATAGAATTTCATCATCATCTTTCAATTTATTTTTAAAGACTGGTTTTTCAATTTCGGTTTTCTTTTCAACAACAACTGGCAAAACTGGAACATTGATTACTGGATGGGCATCATCATTGATTTTCCTGTCCAACATTCTTTCATCTACTGGCTTTACTTTACTTTGTTGTTGTTGAGGTTTAGAATCTACTACTACATTTCGCTTGTCATCAGAAAAACGTTCTTTCCAACACTTAGAACAATAATGTTAATGAGAGAAATGTTTGAAATTATTTTGTTATTTTCTCTCATTATTATGCATACTTCTACATGCAAATGTGGAATATTGTGCTGTTGATGAAATTCTATTTAGAATCAATTTAAATGTTTTGTTCTGATTTTAAAGAAAAATTTTAATCAACAGACAACAATTTATCAATATGCACGATTCTGGAATGTATTTGAAATAATAAAATACATTATTTACATTCTGAAGTCAAGACTTTTTTCATTTTATATGACAACATATTATCGTTAAGATTATATTAAGATTTTCGATTAATCTATACCTTATTACTTCTAAATACTTACGACCTACCCGTGCTATTTTTTGTTTTACAAGTTAATGGTTCAATAATTAATAAATTTTTTTTAATTGTTTATCTTCTTTTTTGGGTGTTTGTGTTAATCAAAAGCTTAAATACCCCCAAACATGTCGTATATTCTGTGAGGACAGCAATCTTGCTTTTTGCATTAATTAATGAGAATTATTTTTCGTTTAATGGCTGGCCGTAAATAAGTCCAGTGAAGATAGATTTAACACATTTTTATTTTCTGATCATTTTGAATATTACAAAATATAAAAAATGAATATATAATATACTAAAAATATTAATAATGAATATTTGAACTTTCTATTTCCTAATAACATGTGTTACGTTTCTTGGCTTAGTTAATTAAATGTCAACTTAGTCTACCAAAATATTGTCTACTTTTTAAAGTGAAACGATTTTGAGATCAATATTTCGACCAATTCAATCTTTTGGAGTTGTTTTTTTGTTATTCTTTTAAAGATATGCGTAAAAATATCTAAAAGAGAGTTATTTCAAATAAAAAAGAATAAGGAATAAAATAAGAACTTAGATTTTTGCTAATAGTGAATGTTATACTCAGTTCTGAAATCTTTTATAGTTCGGAAGAAAAAATTGTATAAATGAAAAAAGGTTTTTGTGTGCTCGAGAAAAAAAAATTATCTATGAATTTTTAACTATTTTTGTCTGCTTTTTCATTTACTCTCAAAATTTCTGGCTCTCTAGTTTATTAGCAGGATTAAACAATATTGGTGACATGGTGTGCTTATGGTAAACATTGTGCTTATGGTGTCATAGTGGAGCTCCCATTTGCATACGGTTTATTTATACTAACCCTAAAATTTATAAACACTTAAATTAGAGAATATTTTCTTGTTCCGAAAAATATACTAATTTAGTTAAAATTTAATAATTGTTATAATTAATATATATGAATGTATTGATATCCAAAGTTCAATTGATAAGATACTATCCATTAATAAACATTCAAAATGGACAAAGTAAAGGCGTTTTAAATCTTAAAATCTTTAATTAAATTAAAAAACATTTCGCGATTATTATCCAATAATATCTTAATAATCAAAATAAGTAAAAAGTTATTTCATTAAAACTAACTTTTTATAAAACTAGCATAAAAACTTACAAATATTAAATTAATAATTTGTTGATGATGGACTACGAAATTCCGAAACATGTTCAAAAATTGATTTCTTATGTATGGATATACATATATGTGTGTGTCTGTGTTTATAGAATTTATGTGTTTCTATTATTTTATTAATATTTTAAAATGTTTTAATAATAGAACAATTCCAAAAATTACATTGAGATTTCGTAAAAATAATTTTTATGCCTTTTTGGTCTGTGAGATTCGTAACATAGACAAAACAAATTGGAAAGTTAAATACGAACGTTTGACTCTCAATAAATACCAAGCAACAATTATTTTTTCAAATTGTGGGCAAGGAGGATGGAAAAATCTTTATAAAATTCCTTTAGAACTCGTTTTAAATGATGAAATAAAAGATATGGAAAATTCAATTCAATGTTTCATATCAGAAGAAAATATGGTAGTTCGTTTGCCTCTTCAATTTGAATCTACAAATTTAGAATCAATTTCATTTCTCAATCAAAATTTTTCTTGCGTTAGTTAATTTTTAATTCATTGATTCTTGAATTAGTTTCTTTTAAATCACCAGAAAGTTGAAGAACCCGTTTATTCATGGGATAAAATGTCTTCCTTCGAGATTTCAGAACAAGTTACGAAAAATGATGAACCAACATTTGAATCCGCATATGGAATCGTAAATGAAAACACTATTAAAATCATTTGCACTTCTCTCGGGTCCGTTTTGGATCCAGAAAAAGAATTTCCAATGGTACTACTTTTGCTTTATTATTTTTTTTAGATTTTATTTGGTTTCTATGTGATTCTTATAACAATTTATTATAATTTATTGCAATATTTAAGGAGATTGTTGAGTATTTATACCAACGATTATTATTTATTAAAATAATTAGTTCAATTTGTAAAAAAGTTGTATGATTAAAAAGTGAATATACCCATTATTATTAACGATTTTATTATTATTAGTTTTTATTCCCTTCAATTGTTTCAACTTTTTCTGCAAATATACAATTCACTGATGCAAGTTTTAGAATAAATGGTAAAGATTTTATATTTAAACATTCTTGCTTTTCTAAAATAAAAAAAAGTATAATTAATGCCATTGGGTATTTTTCTACCTCAGAGGGGTTATTATCATTATCTGGAAATATTTGCTTTCAAAACCTAAAATGTGCATCATAATCTCTGACGAAGCCTCGGGATAATGTATAGTCAGGTGTTTCACCATGATTTTGTTTTTAATGCTTAATTATTTCGGAATAAGTTTTACTAGGACATGCTTCAAGCAAGATGCTTATTTAAAAGATTTTAATTCTTCAAAAATCAAGCGTCAATTTTCTAATATTCTTTTTGATTTTTCTTTACTTTGCATTGGTTTCGATCTGACATGACTCATTTTTAAATGATTCGCTGATTATCTTTGAGGAATTTATACTATGTATAAATTGGTCACCAAGTGCTCTATGAACCACCTTCAAAGTTTCTGCAACATTAATTTCATTTTTAACACAACATTTTTTGTGCAATAATTACTTTAATTCAGATATTATTAAAATTGAATAAACATATAAATTTTAAGAAATAAAACTGTTGGTAGAACAATGGATAACTGACTAATAAATCTAATATTAAAAAAAAACATATTGACTATGACTTGTCAATTATTTTCCTATAGAGAAGTCTTTTTATAAGAATAGTAAAATACAGAGTCCCATTCAAATAGATCTCGAAATGAAATATCAGTGTTAAAAACCTTAGTTGAGAAGGAAATGGAAGGGATATTTTCAAGAGCTTTGAAACTCTCATGATGTATCTCTCCTAATCCAGTAGGTCGATTGATATTTTGAATATATTAAATTTAATTAAGGAATACTATACAAATATATTAGCCTATAGTATAGGCCCTATACCAAAAAGTTTAAGACAAAAAGCAGTATAGTTACTTCAAAGCATAACATAATAACAAAGGAACGACTACTTATAATAACCATTATAAACATCAATGTTTGTATTACATATTTTTCAAAAAAGTGATGTAGCAGCGACTATCAATGTCTTGTTTTTCTTTATTAGTTTAAAATACACCTTTCTACCCAACAATAATCCTATTACTGACCTCTTTTTTCGACCTCTTCACTGCTTTTAACGGTAAGCTTGTAACGTTTTCTGCTGTAACTGAATACCAGTTTGAAAATTTTTTGACAACACACCGCAGATACATCATTTCTTTACGATGAAGATAATGTTATGCCAGTTTTGCGTTCTTCAGTATAGTAACCAAACGTTTCCACAATCAACAAAAACTTTTCTGTTAACATCAGTCTTTTTGTGAGGAACTTATTTACAGACTACAGATTGAAATAAAGATTGAAATGTTCTGTGAGAGAACAGTTTTCTAAACAAGCTCATTAATCGTAATACTGTGTTATGTTGCAATGATCGCTATTATCCTTTCTATGGCGTAATCAGTAATCGATTATCTTGGTCGACAACGATTATGGCAGTTAATGTCATGTTTAAAACCATGACTTGACACCGTGCACTTGCACAATCTCATCATGAAAAAAACTATCAGTTAAGGCTAGTTGGAAACAAGTAAATGCGTAGATTTTGAATGATTAGTGGTAAATTCCATTTCAATGTTAGAAATTTTACACGGCACAACAGCTAATGAAATAAGTAAATAATATTGATTACCTATCAGCTTTTAAATACGATGCAGTAGATTGTCATAACAAATACAAAACATATTTGAGATAAAACAAGCTCATAAATGAGATAAATGATTGTCACCAACTTTCTGGTACGAATCAATATTTTAATAATCTTTACATAAATAATATATATATTTACAATTTATATTAAATGTGGAAATTTAAAAAATAAAAGTAATAATGGGTATTTGTTGGAATAATTAGATAAAAAATTAATCAATCAAGAACTGTATTAAACAGTGAAAGTATTATTTGGAATTGGAGTAGAAGAAATTCTACTTGTAATAGTAACAAATGTTTTGAAAACCATTTATAAATAAGCAATATATCTTTTCTTTTTGGTAGACGTTTTCATTCTGCTTTCTTCATTCAATTAAACCATCTAATTTCATTTTTATAAAATTTTTGTTATAAAATTATTTTCTTTTTCATTTTGTTATTGTTTTAGTAATAAAATATAGTGTTTTTTTCTAACAAACAAGATCCTCCATCAATCCATTACTAAATATTCACGACCTTGCCAACTTATTCTTTATGGCTAATTTAAACTAATTTTATAGCAGTGTTGCATTCAGCTCTAACAATTCTTAACAACAAAAATTTTTTGAAAGTTTTGTATTCTGTTTTATCTAAAGAAATAGACAAATGAATAAAGACATGATCTCTTGTTTGTTAATTGAGTCTATTCGTCGCCTAAAGCCTACTCTCTTATTATCATATAATTTATCTGTTTTTTAATTATCATTGTATTTACTCAATTCCTAAGAAATATATTTTTCATAATTCTGTAGCAAATTATTCTTCGTTCGGTAAATAATAATTCGGAAATATTTGAACATTTATGTGTATTTTGTACACAGTGACATATTGTTCAGTCAAACAAAGATAATTTTTTTGTTTCTTTTATTAAAAGAAAAAATGACTTATTAATTATTAGTAACAAGTGACAAACTTATTATTAATAACTTGTAAAATGTGACGTTCATTTCCAATATTTTTTTCACTGTTTAATATAGTTCTTGATTGATTAATTTTTTATCCAAAAATACGTTGCTCCTCGAAAATAAACCAGGTTTTATAATAACTTTGGCTTTTAACATTCACTAGAGCTTATTTTCGAAACTGCCTTACTTTTAAATGAATTCTTCAAAAACGTTACTTGTTTATTGATGTTCAAAAATGTACATTTAAAAATGACACTGCGCTGTATCCACAATGTATGTTTTGCGTACACATAACATTTACACTGATAAACAATGTCTAACAAAGACCTAAAGAAGTAGGGAATTTATTTGACAGCTGCCTAATTGGATTCAAATACGCAACTTCATCTACACAATCAAAAAAATGGATCCAAAACATGCAATGATTTAGCAGAATATAGACGAATGATGCAGTGCGAGAATCCAAATCCCAGACAACCAATGTTTAGATCATATTTACATAAGGCATCAATGTGGTAGTGAAGTGAACCTATCAACTGGTAAAATGGAACCCAAGTTCAAAAACTGGATAGCAACGAGACGATTGACTTCATATGCCAAAAATCAAAACCTTTTGGTTCCAATACATCATACAAAATGATTTATCAAGGATATCCTGTGTTAATTGTTGGAACAGCAGATAAAAAGAAAAGCCTTCATCTGTTCGGCATAACAGCTTGCACAAATGAAGGCAACCAAGATTTCGAATTCATATTCAAATCAATTAAGACACGTGCCAAACAATTTGACAACTTTTATTATGAACCTAACACATTACTAGCAGATGCCGTAGACACAACGACCATTGGATTCAAGTCAGCATTTGGTGAAATTCATCTAAATTTATCTTCTGGGATCATTTATTTATCGTCCGAATTAATTCATTTATCTACTGCATTTATTCATAACCATTTTTACAAGCTTTTATTACGTTTCATTTGTTTGTTTGTCTGTATGGATCAAATCTTGCGATCGAAATTTCACCCACTTCCCGTTGTGCTGGTGACTTGAAATTTTCAGGAGTGATGTATTCTAGATGACAATACACTTTTCCTTGAAAATTTTTGAAAAAAAATATTTTTTTTAATTTATTTTGCAAAAAAACCACTTACGATTATCTGCAAATCTTGCGATCGAAATTTCACCCACTTCCCATTCACCTAGCGACATGAAACTTTCAGGATGGATGTATTCTAGGTGACAATACACTTTTTCACTGTCACTGCTCATCTACCGCCTT
>MQRK01225259.1:0-12354 GCA_001938485.1 Girardia tigrina
TTTTTTATTAATAATATTATTTAACTATTTTTAGTTATCATTTAGGAATTTTTTTTCAAAATTTTTTTTATCAAATTGTATTGTCATCGAAAGCAAGCCTGTATAAAACTTCATTCATGAAAATAAACGAAAAGATTGCTATTTAATACAGTGTATAGATTTGTAGATAATCGTAAGTGGTTTTTTTCAAAAAAAATTAGAAAAAATTATTGTTTTTCAAATTTTTTTTATCAAATTGTATTGTCATCGGAAGCAAGCCTGTATAAAAAAATTCAGCTCAATTGGATGACTGAAAGTGGTCGAAAAATCAATCGCAAGATTTGTTCCAGACAAACAGACAAACAGACAAGAAAGCAAGCTAATAAAAACGTGGTAAAATACTTGTCAATAAATTTATTTTGCAAAAATGGCACACTGTCAAAGATTGGAAATCAGTTTTGCTTTGTCTTAATGAAATTCAGTCGACAGATTTGAGTGTTCTGAGTAAAAAGAATCTTATTTCATTAGTGATCAAATGTAAATGACTCAACAGATGAAAAATATTGAGAACCATGAACAGACGTTTTAGTATTTAATGTCATAGAAGTTTATGTGTTGCAAATTAGTCTTTCTATTAATCCATTGATTGTAAAAAATCTAAAGGCTATAAATGTTTTTCGGGAATCTTCAACTGAAAATGGTGCTTATAGTTTAAATAATTCAGCTTTATTCAAATAACTCAGCTAAATTTTTAAAATTTTACTATTTTCTTCAAATAACCGAGGGTTTAAATAACTCAGCGTTCAAATAACTCAATGAGTACTGTACTTTTATACTGATTTTCGAATATTCCTAACTGTAATTTGAAATTATAATACGAAGAAGAATAAGTAACATTTGTATTTTTATTTTTGTATTTTTTTATTTATTTTTGTATTTTAAAATTCGGTTAACCGATCTTAAAAGTTGTTAATTTACTTTGATTTACTGAATTAATTATCAAAATAAAGTAAACTAACCGATCATTATAGTGCTCTTCAAACAAGTGTTACATCCCGATAGGGAAATGAAATATTTTTAATAAAAAATTAGTGAATGTTTATATCCAGTGAAAAAAGTTAAATATTGCTGAGAATTCACAAGTTCAAAGTATTAACAATCTAGAGATAGCACATTCATTTGAACCAGAAAATTAGTAAATGAAGAATAAATGCATTCAATGATTCGAAGAAAAAATTCTTCACTGATTTTGCTGAAGCTAGAATACCGGTCATTTTGCCACCTCAACCGGCTCTATCAAATAACTATTTCAATTTTTAGATCCGAATTATCAACTAAAATTCGAAAAAAATCATCAATCAATTTTTAAGTCATTTTTATTCATAAAAAAAGCTTGGTTTTAAATATACTGGTTTTTTATTTACTATTTAATGAATATATTTTATTATTTTCAGTTAGTAAATACCAAAGATTGCTCGAAAGACGTCTTAAGATATACAACGACATTCCTATTCCAAAAGCTGATGTCATTTCCCTTCCAGTTGTTGCCAAGAACACAAATCTCACAACATTATCTTACACTATGAATGAAGGAGCGAAGTGGAAAGTAAGAAATTTTTGTCAATAAAAATCAAATTGTAAAACAATTAAACCATAAAACTAATCTTGTATTTTACAGTAATACAATTGTATATTTATAACTAAATTGTTAAAAGTTTTCTCAACTTTTTATTTCATTTTTTTGATTTTTGGATATATAAATAAATATAAAGTAATATAAAATATTGATGTAAATATGACGTAAAAATCAACAAAATAAGAAAAAACAATAAATTCTTGACAAACGCATCCTTAAATGTAAATGTTTTTCATTTGGTATTCCTTAGAAAGAAATATATTAAAAAGTATAGCAATTTTATTTAATAAATTATACTCTTAATATTTTGCTTTTTTAACTCGCTAAATATATATGCATAAGGAAAATATTCACTTGTGACTCTCATGAATAAATGCTTTAATGTATTAGTGGAGTGGAATGTATCACAAAATGTTTTTTCCACAAAGATCTTTCTTTTACCTTATATTGACATTTATAATACAAAAAATCTTTTAAAATAAATTCTTTTTTTTAAAAAAACAAAAACATCCAGCCAATTAAAAAATGATTTTTGCTATGTCATTTTGTTACCTTTTAATAATGTTTAAATCAAAGTTTAAAAAATATTTAAAAATATTAATTTTAAATTTTAATATTAAACTTTTCACATCTGTCGGATCTCATTTTCCAATATAAATATAATGTGCTTTCCACGAGAAACATTGAAAAAACTTATTTATCAACGTTGTGCCAGCTTGGATACTTGCTTATGAATTCTAGCTACGAATTTTTATGTAAATTTGATTAATGTAAATAAATATCAAATTTAATTACTAATTTTTGTGTAAATTGGATCAATGTAAAGTTTTTTTTTGGTACCGTAGCCTTTGGGCCGTGGGTGCACTCAATTATGCACTAGCATAAGGCCTGGGTTTGCATATATATTTGAGTGTCTCAGTAAGCAAGGAACCTGGTGGCGCCTATCTCCTCTCCAGGTATGGATGGCCGTTGGCTCCAAGGAGCTCATCCACCCTTTGCTAAGTTTTGTTTTTCATCCTGCTAGGTGTCCACACACCTCTTCACCCAGGTTGCTCTGGGTGAGACAGCCGGTTTAGTCACCAACTATTTGACCATGGGACAGTTATTACAGGTTTACATGGTACCTATAGCAGACAGATTGCCTGACCTGACCTGTAGTCAATGGCCCCGCGATTTCCCTATCGGTCACCCAAATAAGTACTAACGCAGCCGTTGGTTGCTTGACTTCAGAGATCAGACGAGATCCGACGTACCCAACTGCGGCCATGTAAAGTTAAATTTCTTTTATGTCTGTTATATTGTTTTACTGTCACTAATTGATTGAAAATTACAATTAATTAATCAATAAATTATTATTGTCGTTTATGTACTGTGAATTTAAATTATCATTTACATTGTTTTATCGTTTACTTTGCATACAAAATATATATCCGTTGTCAAATGGTGTTTTCATTTATTCTCTCATTCGTCTAATTGGATTTTCTATTGTTATCGTCTCAAGTTTTTAAACCTCAACAAGAACAAATTAATTCATATTCATCTGCAAAATTGATTTATACAACAATGGATTCCAATCTGGCCAACTCTCGATCATGAAACCTCACTATTCAAATACGGATTACTAGATATTAAAATCTAGTTATTGAAGATCTGTATCAGATGGCAGCTAGAATCTGATACAATATTACCCCCCAAAAAAAAAGAATATCAAAGCAGAAGTAATCTAGATGGACATAAAAACATTGTTCATGAAATAAAAATTATGCACTTAGTTTAGAAATTAAATAAAAAAAGAGTGCCGTTTGAAGTTTTATTTCATAGACTTTTGGATCCTAAAATTAAAGTCTAAACTTCACTTTAAAACTATTTTTATAGTGTTTAAATGATGTACTGATTATTTAATTATTAAAAAATCGACAAACAACACTGTTTAATTTTAATTTCTTTGATGATGATGGTATAACTGTCGAAATTAATTAACAAAAATATTTTTTAATTGGCTTGATATTTTTTTAATTTTCATAAGTTAAAATTTTTTGTTTTTTAATTAAAGCATTTGGCTGTTTTGTTAGTAATTTTAATTTATTTTTGCTTAGATTGTTTACAAAATTGTGATAGAGAACTTGAAGAAGATTGTTTGACATCAGTCTAAGTACAAACTTAAACACTTTTTAGGTTACTAACCAAATGTTTTTTTTTTATTTTATTAAAATTCAATAAATGTTATATTTGGGATTGGATGATAAAGATAATAAACTATTTATATAATACATTACACTTGTACAACACTTCTGTAAGTTCTAAAAGAAATTATATTTGTTAATTATCTCACTGTTTTCCGTAATATTAATCGCGTAAATCTGATTTCCTTAGACGTTTAAAAATTTGTAAATTATTTTAGGGTATGCCGTGGTAGAGATTTGTTCAGCAACTCTAGTTCGTAGGTGACAATTTAAGTGTCCAAATATCGATATGAATATTGTGATATTTACTATCTTAGTTGTGTATTGTTGTTTAATGAAATCGTGGATTTGTGACTGAAATATTTGTTTGGTGTACAAATTAGTTTTAGTGAAATGTTCGTTATTTTGAGTGTCTGAATTAATTAAATATTCTTCCAGTAAGTTGCTTCATAAAACTTAATTGTATTATAAATGCTTCAAATTGTTTTGTCATATTGTGGTCTCAGACTTTAATTTCAGAAAAGCCGGATAGACAACCGGGAATTGTCTTGAGAGATAGTGTTCCCCAAATATTCAATATGTTCCCCAAATTACACGACATAATGACACTTGACGTATATAAGATTAATTTTCAAAATAAGTTTTTAATATTTTTTAAATAAAATTATATTTCAAAAAAAGTAAATTATATATTCGAACATTTTTAGTTAAAATGAAACATTTTTAAAACAATTTTCCAGGCTCTTCATATGAATTCAGATTTTCATATGGAAATTTTTTTAAAAAAATGATAACTTAATATTAGTGTTTTAAATAAAATATACTTTACTAGAAATTTAAATGTATCTATTAAAATTTCAAAGTATTTTTAAAATTTGGTGTAAAATAAAAGGGATAAATATACAATGTGTTCAATAAAAATTTATAGCAGAGTGGTTGGTGCAGCGTCGTTGCGACACTCTGAAACCGCGGCCATCCGTACCTGTCTCGGGGACTTTGAAACAGAAATTTTTTTGTACTATGGGAAATAGATTTAATGCATGACGTTCTGTCGTAACTGCCAGCTTCCGAGGTCGATCGGATGACGATCCATTTGATTTGTCTCTTTATGGAGGATGGAGTAAATTTTAAATCCCGAGACGACCGTAGATTTATCGGTATCATATCGGAATGAGGTAAATCAAGGCTTCTTGATTCGATTCTTCTTCGTTGGTAAAACGACGAGTTGTTATATGAATGAGAAAATTGTATGCGTTTATTGGCCAAAATCGATTTACTAATTAGTCAAAAAAATAATCACGAAACTTAATGTTCAATCAATTTTATTTCAAATTTACAAGAAACGAAACTTGTTATTTACAAATTTTCACGTATTATTATTTAATTAATATTTTATTTATAATCAGAATTTTTATTTTAAAAGATTTTTCATTGAATAAAAAAATTAGAAATTCAGTTATTGCGAAACACAAATACATTTTCATTAGATCAAATCAAAACAACAAAATTCATATAATAATAAAGAGTTTTAGCAATAATATAGTCTCAATAACACTCCACAATAATTTATTTTGACCAAATTGAAGTTCCTTGGAATCCTATCTCCAGCGCCTAGTCGAGAGTCTTCGAGAAACAACAATAATTCAACATATAATGGAATTTTATTTCCTTTTCGTCAATTTGATGGTATGATAAACATCCTTCAACTGATTCAACAATCAACAGACCTCAATAATCTTCTTTTTCAAGTGCTTCTCAACAATTCTTAAACACTTCACATGTTGAAAAATTCAGAATTGTTTTAAAAATCATAAAAATTTAATTTATTCAAATTCAATTTACAAAGCTAACAAAAGTTTTTTACACAAGCTATTATACTTTCAATTTTTTTCCATGCACAATACAACAATACTCAAACATGCACATAAATACTTTTTAATAAAATATAAAATAATATAAAATATAAAAATATTTTACACTCAATCAGTCGCACATCCATAAATTATTCAACTATAAATTCAAATACCGCTACGGAATATCTAAAAATTAAAATACGTTTTGGTTGAATGATGTATAAAAATAATGAATAAAATATAAAATTTTTTAATTACTTTTTTTCCTTTCAATGAGATACAATTTGGAAATAGTTCCAAACTAACAACACTTATGTATGGAAGACCGAATTAGACTGCCTGACTCCCAATTTTAGAATAATGTATAAGATGTTCGTCCTTTTTACAAATGATGTAAACGTTAATCACTAGTTCCAGTGCGAATAAGTTCATTGAAAAAGTCTTTATCCTAGATTTTATTTCATTAAATATAATTCTGTACTGATAAAGGTCATCTATTTATTCAATATTTACTGTAAATGTAAATCATTTTCAATGAACCAATATTTTACTAGAAATCTCAAGGAATAATAAGAAGTTTAAGTGGAAATTATGATATTTTTAAATTTTATTAAAGTTTCGATTACCTTATATATTTAAAAGAAAAACAATATAAAAAGAATAGAACTTTTGTGTAAGATAACATTTCATAAACTTGATTAAAATAACTGAAAATAAGTCTAAAATGATGGCATATTAAAATTTAAACAAAATATCAACTTTGGTAACGGAACTCGTTACAATTTTTTCCCATAATTCGTAAAATCCTCTGAACGACGCTTAAGGGAGAAATATAATATCTATATATAACCTTCGTAAAAAATGTGTTTTTCGAGTAGGGTTGCAGTTTTATAATTTCTAAGGGTAAAAACTAAAGATAAGTTCATATATATATGTAATTAAGAGTAAGTTGTTGTGTAAGTCTTGTCAATGGACTTTAAAACTAGATGTAAGGAACTTAAGCTGATATCTAAAATTATAAGTAATCACATTCTCTTTAAATCAATCTTGATATTTAGAAATCTGTTTACAAACGCATTGCAGTAAACATGTTTTGAATGCCACATTGCTTCGGGCTGGTCACATTGGTGTTTAAATTGTCGAGCAACTATGATGCTCTGTGCAAAGAGTAAATCAAATCCGCAAACTATTAGCTGATTACGAGAGTCTGCAAGACAGGTCTAGGAGAGGTCGAAAATAAAAAAAACCTATCCAAGCTCAGAAAGAACATTAAGACCCATCGAGAGTTATCAATCATAGTTCATGCTTCAAAGTTTGGAGTAAAGTAACAAATCAGTCGTGCACTCAAGAAACTTGGTGGACAGAGTCTTGGTTAGAGTCTTTGCTAAACAATGCAATAAAGCGAAATCGCTTTGAACGATGTGAGGTCCTTTTTAAAGTCTCGTCCAGTTAGAATTGTTAATGTTTTCGAAAAGAAAAGAAATTTCAAAGTGAATCTATTATAGAACAGTCGCAATAGCCTTTTCATTCACTAAGGGGAAGAGGAAATCAGTGACACACAAACGATTAGCAGAATAAAGCATTCTGATGGCATAATGCTCTTGGGTGTGATGGCAGCGAATGGAAAAGTCAACCACCAGTGTTCTTCCCTATTTTTTAGAGACTGAATGCTACAGGTTACCAACAAGGTCTGAATCAAAGTGTACTGCAGTTTTCCCTTGGAGATTTCGGTTTTTATGAAGTTGTTATGCGGCTTATATCGTCCAGAAGTTCTAGAAGCACAAAGCCTTACTTTAGCAACCAAAGACAAAAGACCATCATTTTCACCAGCTATGAATCCTCTGGATTACTCTATATAGCCGAGTATAGAGAGTGAAGCATGTCGTGCTCGTCACACAAGTGCAAAGGCCTTAGAGAATTCCGTGGTGAAGGTCTGGAAAAATCCACCAGAGACATTTGTTTTGAAAGTCTGTGCCGCATTCAGGAAACGTCTCAAAGCCGTCGTGAATGTGGGAGGCTATCATTTTGAATAAATTGTTTAAAACTCTTCTATTCAAACTGAATTTAAAGTTTCATTACGGTATTTTTTATATTTTCTGAAATATACATATTGATCTATTTGGAGTACTTTTTTTGAAGACCTTCACATCACCTGGTATATATATTTATTATTTAATTTTTGATTTAATTTTAATTTTGATTGATCTGTTTGTAACGCATATATTTTCAACTGTTTTTTTCAACAAATTTGTCCTTAGAAAGCTTTAAACATTTAATAGATAAATTTGAGTCAAATTTTTATTATTATCATTACATTGAATATTTTATAATTAAAATAAAAGCAATATCGGAGGTGCAGAACCTGTTGACTGCTATTTCATTGAGGTCATAAAATTGTTATTTGAGATCAAACACTACAAAAATAATGTTAAAAACATTTTTACGATAAAAAATATTCAATACAATATACAAAAATACTATGAATACACCTATAAAATAGTTATTATTAATAAAAGATCTCAGAAAGTTGGTACTAAAATTATGGATCACGAAGTTAAGAAAGTTTTGCACCTCTGATCGAAGTATAAAACATTTAACTTGATTATTTATTTATTTAATTTATAAATATTTAGCTTCATCCAAGTGAGTTCATTCCTCAATGCTTTATTATATTTTTCTGAATTTTCCATATTTTATTCTATTAATTTACTGAAATTTACTAATATTTCACGAACACTTTTTAATTATGATTTTCAACCTTTTATTTGGCAGATCTGATCTGGTATCAAAAAAAAGATATTTACATTTATGATCCTATAGTTGTTCGGAAGATGTTACCGAAGTACAGTAGTATATATTTATATATATTTTTTTTAATAAAACTGCCAAATCAAAGGTTGTTATAAATTAATAAACCAGTGATTATATTTCATTTGATTTTTTTATAAATAAAGATTGTGAGGAAGAAGTAAAATTAAGAATGTCTCTATTGCCAATTTCAGATAGAATTCGTCAATAAAGGAGTGGCAAAAATTATGCTCGCAAAATAAAAATATTTTCTTCATTAAAATTTTGGGACAAAATCTTTTTTAACTGATTTAACTGCTGATTTAACAATATTTTTTATGATAGAATTCATGTTCTTTTTATTTGATGGTCAATTTAATTAATTGGTGTTGTTTTTTATTTTATTTTATTTATTTATTTATTGGGTTTGTTTTTTTTGCTGATGAAGTAAGTTTTAAACGTTTTCAATTATTTTTAATGTGTAATATTTTCATTGGATTTATATTTATTTTATTTATTTATTTCTATAATATGATTTATTGAATTAAAGAAAATTACTTCTAATTAAAAATTATTCAAAATAAAAAGATTTATAAGACCAAATTAGTTTTTACTATACTTTTTACTTTACTTTTAAATTAAATATAATTTTTTGATATTTTAAAATATATTATAAGAATTTTTTTAATCATTTAAAATGTTTAGTGTGAATGAATTTACAAAGAAATAATTCTTTTATTTTGCTGTTTTAGATAAAGAAAAAAGATTAATGGCTTTGAGTCTTCAGCCCAGACGATCTTTTACTTTTCTTTAGATCCCAAACTCTTTAATATATTTTCAAATTTACTTTTTAAAATTCCTTTTTTATAAAAATTAACTAATCACTTTTGTCTTAATATTATATATCACATTGATATGAAACTGAAGAAAATTTTATATTTTCTTCACATGGGTTTTTGATCTATGAGGTTATTTTTGACATTTATGGGGCAAAAACAAATCATAAAATATATTTTACTATTATCTGTAAAATATATCGCAATACTCTATTGAAATTTCGTTTAAACTTGACCTTACTTAGATCTTCTCCTTTTTTTATTTTTTCCAAGTAGTAAATACGCTTTCAAAAGGATTAAAAATGGAAAATAAAGAAGTAGACATAATTTGTGAAGTGTTAAAAATGAAAGAAAATCCTGAATTATCGGGCATAATCTTTAATGGTCTCAGTACTCAAATTGAACATTCTTCTGTCCGATGTGATGTGACTTGTTTTTGCATTTAATTTTTTATTAAATAATTTATTATAAATTATTATAAAATAATTATTTCTTATATTAAATATTTTTTATAAAATTAGAAGATTTTAATTTTTAAATCATTATACACCATTGATAGCAAAAAAGTTCTTTTAAGGATTAATAGTCATAATTTTTCGCTAAAATCATAATTTGTTTATCAAAATTCAGAATTTAATAAAATTTTAGAATTTTATTTTACTTTTTAAGTGGTTATGACAAACCTGGTAAAACTATAAAAAAAATTACAAAAATCATTAGATAATTTAAAAATAATGGCAAGACATTCATAATATTAAAAAATGAAATACGACAATTTTATATTTAAAAAAATTAAAATTTATTGTTATTAATTTCGGCGGACTACCCGCCATTTTCAGACTAAATTAACATTAGTTTTTGCAGCTTATATTTGAAAATGTGATATTATGCAATAAATAATGTCATAAATTCTCTATTTGAATATGTTTTTAACAGAGAAGTTGAATGTGAAGCGTGAATATTAATTTCGTACCCATTGATCATATTAATAAGGCCTCACACGTTACTCTCTCCCAGTAATTTTTAAATCGATTACACAGAATTTAAAATTTTTTTCTGCGATTTCATTTTTAAATTTTAAATTATGTTCAACAATATTGAAAAATCTGATTCAAAATGCTATGAACTTAAAAAATATTTCACAATTATATTAAATTCGTGATATATTTAGCCATAAACTCCTCTCAGTTTGTGTTCCGATCTTGTTAATAAATATATTTGTAATGGGTTTAACGCCACATATATTGGAGAGACACCTCAACATCTCCTCAAACGGATCAAAGAGCGTAGTCGATTGAATAATGAGAGCAATATTGCTGAACATAATTTAAAATGTAAAAAAATCGAATAAAAGGATTTTCAAATTCTGTGTAATCGAATTAAAAATTATTGGGAGAGAGTAACGTGTGAGGCCTTATTAATAAGATCCATGGAACCGAAAATTAATTTTCAAGCTTCACACTCTAACTTCCCTCTTAAACATTTTCAAATAGAGCTTTTATGACATGATTAATTGCAAAATTATCATTTTCATTTATAAGCGGCCAAACCTAATGTTATTTTAGTCCGAAGATGGCGGGTAATCCACCGAAATTAATATCAATAAATTTTACAAAATGGCTTTCGGTTTTTTAATCAAAAATATAATTTGCCATCATTTGTTGCATTCCTTAATTTTTATAGTTAATTTTAGTATTGATAATGCAACGCGAAAGAAGTTCAAATACCCATTTAAAATTGATGTTCCATTTTTCTTTTTTAAAATACTCGTTTAACTCTTCTAGTATCCTGTATACTAAGAACACATCTGACTTTTTCTATCACATCAGTTAAATGTGTAATGCTTATCACATACAATTATCTGATAAGCCGTATTTGGTGTGACAGTGACTGTAGGTAACCATACAATTAGCGACCAAGGTTTTAGTATTCCGGCTGAAGAACATAAAAGATAGAGGAATACTTCACTGTCGTTTTCCCATTGCACTAAACGTATTTTAATAGCTAAAACTTTAAAAAGTCATGGAACTAGGAATTATGATCGATCATTCTTACATTATATGGTTTCAACTTAATACAGAGTCTATGATTCAATACCCTGTGCGCCAATGCAGTTTATGCTCTTATTCGTAAAATTGGGGTAGACTGATCATATATACTCAAATGATCACATATGAATAGAACAGGTCAACAAAATTTACTTGAAGACAGTAATCCTAATGTCAAATATTTATTCTTAGAAAATGACAAATGGCCACAATTGAAGAGATCAGTATTTGAATAAATTATCAAAATACAAATATCTAATCAGCAGAAATTAGAATTATATTATATAAGAAAAACTTACATCTTAAATTGTCCAGCCGAGGTTTAAACATTGGTTTTAAATAGAATCATTTTTAAAATATATTTAAATTTATGATATTTTCCAAATTCATTTTGATTAATATTTATTTACATTAGTATAATCGTTTCTTAAACTAAAGAAATAAAAGAAAATATTTATAATTTTTTAAAAAAAATTAATTATTAAAATTTGATGATGAATTTGAAATTTTAAATGTTTAAAAATGCTTTTATGATTAAATAATAAAACATGATTTTGATTTATTATTATACGAACAGTCCCAGGAGACAGGACAGGACCCAAATTCCAACCGGCAAGATGGCGCAGGATCTGAAGCTAGTAAGACATTGGGAAAAAGATTTAGCAGGAAATTTTCGAAAATATCTGTAACTTAATTTCCTTTTTTCGTGATTGAATGAATTTTTGATATTTGGAAAATGTGTTTATGAAATCCTTTTTTTATGATTTATAAATGTTATTTTGTATTCACTCAATCATGCCATATATTGTTTTAGATGTATAATAAATTTTATTATTCTTAGTTTTTGCTGTTATGATTTTTTATAAATTTAATTATGTATATTTATATTCAGTATTATTTAAAAGAAACTTTAAAATGTAATAATTATTTTATATATAAAGAATTAAGAAGAAAATATAATAAATATCATAACGAAGGTTATTTATTATTAAAAAATGAAACTGATTTTAATATATTATATATATATATATA